>SKCR01001336.1:0-96302 GCA_019454045.1 Zanthoxylum bungeanum | reverse complement strand
AGTAGAAGAAGAGTTTAGAAAATCGTACCTGGTCAGCTGAAATCTACAGGCAAATTAAAGGTTAAGATCCAGATTTAATCGACGCTTCTTACCACGATCATCCTCGGACCATTTTATCTTTGAAATGATAGGATCAACTTTCGGTTCAAAGGCTACGAGTTGAACAATTAGATCCGGAGCAGTTCTGGCAGTAAAGAGGAGTTCTTTCATAGGCTTTGACACGAACCCATTTCTCCGAGCATCATCAAGAAACACACAAAGAAAATCGTAAAATCCATCAACGTTGAGTAGTCCAAGCGGTTTCTGGTGTATGTTCAGGTTCGCCCAAGATAGTACTATAAAAATTTCCTCCAATGTGCCTAAGCCACCTAGCAAAGCAATAAAAGCATCAGAACGGTTAATCATTTCAACCAGTCGTTCAGACATACCTGGCACGATCAGTTCCTCTCCGTTTGTTGATCCAATAAGATTTGCCTCTGCCAAGGGTTTTGGGACGATTCCCAAAACATGACTGCCTCCTTCCTGTACGGCCTTTGAAACAATCCCCATAAGTCCGAGATTTCCTCCGCCATATATTAGGTGCATATTCCTTGCTGCTAAGACTTGACCCAATTCCTGTGCTGCTTCTATGTATTGTGGTTTAGTACCAATAGTACTACCGCAAAACACACAGATGTTCTCAACTCGTCTTCTTGAAGTGGCTTCCATTTTTTTTTATGTATTTCTTTCTTAACTCTGGATGCCTCCAAAGGTGCAATGACGGGCTGAATTTATAGTACCTGAAAATGGTGATTACATAATAGCACTAGTATCTTCCAGAGGAAGATTAGTAGCTAAACAACAAAAGAAATCGTGTGAAGGTCAAAAAGTCTGGATCTTGTCTACGAAAATAAAGATAATTACAACAGAAAAGCAAATCAAAGCAATAATTAGGCAACGGAATTGTGTATGCAATACGCCACTTGCTTAGTATAAATTCATTAGGATGCGTCTTAATTTCATTCCTTATTCAGCCATCGTAATAATGAATTGTTTCCTCTTTAATTGCCAAACACAATTCCTTCTGTCTTAAAATGCTCCGTTTGTGCCTTTCCCTACAAAAATAACACACAAAATTAAAAAGTTCACACAAAATACACAAAATATGAAAATAGAAATTACAACAAATTGCATGGTTGCCTCCCTGCTAGCGCTAAATTTTTCGTCTTCAGCCAGACGTGACTGAAATTCATCTGTTAAGGAGGGTTTCAGCGTCGTTTTGGATGTCCTATTAAAGACAATCCCGTGAGCGTTGCTTTGAGGGTCTCTTCCAACGGTTAAGTGGCAAAAAGAATTTGTTCTCATTCAGTGCTCGTGCCACCTTTTTTATCTTTGTCGCTCCATTGGTTCCTGCAAAGAAAGAAAGAAAATCAGGAGGTCTTGTATGGTGCTTGACTTGGAATGGAAATTCCATTCTGTCAAGCTTCTGGGTGATATTTTATTTTGTACTCCCCAAAACAGCGATGTTTTTCCTGAATGCTCTGGATCTTTAATAAAGTCAGACATATGCTCCTCCATTTGCTCTGCTTCTTGCTCCACCTTTTCTTCACAGATGTATTTGAAAATTTCTGCATTAAGCTCTTCATCTGTCATCTGTGAAATACATGTTTCAAAATTGTCAACCTGAAAAGAAATGTTAGATTTTAGGTCTTCATCCTCTCATCTGGTTGAAATGATTGGCTCAGGTAGATCTTCATCAAACATTTGTGCAATGGAATTTCCAAGATCTTCATTTTGAGGATACAGAATTCCATCCTCAACTTTTGATGCATTTGGCACAAACAGCTCAGTTTCATCCTCGTCAGAATCTGAATAATAGAAATCAAATCGAGACTTTGCCGGTTCGGGTTCCTGAACTGATACCTCTGGGTCTTGATTCTCCTCAGCCTCCTCTTTGTTAAGGTGTCATCGTGGATTTCTGGTTCTCGAAGGCTTCATCAGTGTCATCTGAAACTGGTTCTTGAGGTATGATGTTCTGGTTTTCTGTTAATTGTCTGATCTGATCTGTCATTCTTTGTATGGATTCTGCGTTACTCTGAATTTGTGCATCAAATCGAGCTTCTTGTTCTTTGAACATGTGAATCAATTGATCTTCCTCGGATGGTTCTGGTTCTTGATAAGGATCAAAGGAAGATGGTGGATAAGATGGAAAATGTGATGATTCTTCGTACCTTGGTTGATTCCAAAAATTCTGCCACTCTGAAAGGTAAATACATTGATCGCTTGGGTGGTTACCATCACAAATTACACATCTTCCCATTTCATTCTGTTGAACAAATGTGGTATTGCTTGATTCTGAATTCCAGTGATATTCGTTGGGCTGAACAACAGGCCTCAGAAAACTGGACTGTTGCTCCCAGATTTGGGGTGTATCTTCTTGTAAGGCTCGTGATTTCTCAATTTCCCAATAGTGTTCCATTTTTTAATCACCTGAAAACAAAAGAAATAAAAATTACAAAATAAAAGAAAGAAAATTAGATATAAGTAAATTTGATAGTTTCAAAATTAACAACTCAAGAAAATTAAGTCCCCGGCAACGGCGCCAAAAACTTGACCGGCGTAAACACACACGTATAACGCAAGCGCACGTATCGTTCAAGTAGTATAAAAATATCGATCCCACGAGGACTTAATTCCTACTGTGTTATTAATTGTTGATACTATTTATTTACAGATATCTAATTATAGGGAGAAGGGAATTGATTGCTTGAAATGATTGATTTGTAGAGTTGCTAAATAAATAAATAAATAAAAAAACAAAAGAAAATACTAAGGAAAATAAAAAGACTTAAAGATCTAGGGTTGTGAATCTTTCTAATATCAATTAAAAGATGAAGTAGTTAAATCATAGTTGGGTAAATTATTGAATTATTAATCTGGAACACTAAATTATGTAAAAGCCTCTTCCGAATGATCATTTACAAATACCTAGTATAATCCAATTGAACCATATTTCTATGTCAATTACATTACCTAGATTCATTAAGATTGAGTTCCAATTATGACTACCCCCGCCCGACAGGTATATTCCTATCCTGTAAGGAAATCTATTAAAGGGTTATCTATCCTTAAGGAAGATCGTGGGTTGTTGAGACTAAGGTCTTAAACTTAAAATCCCTATGTCTAGTTCATTTTAAGTTTACCTAATCAATTTTATTAGTGATCGGTTAATAAAAAGCATTAAGATTATGACTCAACAAATAACTCTTTTAATTACCCCAACTATAATCTAACCCTTTTTTAATACGGTGATATTAGAAATCATCACAACCTAGAATACTAACTTAGTTACAACACATAGTTAGGACTAGTAAAACAAAGATAAAAATTACTAAAAAGTAATGCAGAAAAATAAATAAAATGCTAAGGAAAAAGGAATTAACTTCTACTAAATACTAATTAGAAATCTCCCATAAAATATAATATATACTTGTGATAATTTTATCAACCAGCCATAAAGGCGGTAATATTTGTTATTAAACCAGCCATAAAGGCGGAACAGAAATATACCAGCCATAAAGGCGGAATAAAAATAAACCAGCCATAAAGGCGGAATAATTATTTAATAACCAACCGACCAATCTGGCGGTATCTTTATTAAGTCCGGTTATTAAATAGTTTATATATTATATTTTAGGGAGAATAATCTAAATAGCAATAGTAAAAGAATTACCTTTTTACCTTAGCGGTGAAAAGTTACCTACACATAGTAAATAGTAAAAACTGTAAGAAGTAAGAAAGTAAAATTACTATTACTATTAAAAAGTAATTAAAAATATTTACAAAAACTTAAACTAAAATATTCTAGAGAGAGAAGCTCTCAATTTAGAACTAACAAAAGAGAGAGAAAGGTGTAATGAAAACTGAAATCTTGATCTCTATTTATAGGCTCGGATAAGCCTCCAGCGTCGCGACGCCCAAATTGCACTAGCGTCGCGACGCTGGGTACAGTAGGACACGTGTCACGCGCTGGTTGGCTGGCTCAGAATCTTATCCGATGACGTGGCACTGTTCATGACGTCATTGCTTACGTCACGATGACGTGTCAACTGTTCATGACGTCATTGCTTGCGTCACTCTGATGATGTGGAAGGCGACGTGGCGACACGTGGGGCGGCGGCCGTCAGACGAATGAGAGGTTGACACGTGTCGCGTTGTGATTGGCTGATGGTGATGTGGCATGTTGACTCGGTTGACCTGCTGACGTGGCTGCTGATGTGGACGATGATGTGGCGACACGTAGGATGACACGTGGGGCGGTGGCCGTCCGAGCAATGAGAGTGCGACACGTGGCAAGGCGCATTTTAGCATCTCCATTGTGATGGTGACACGTGTCACGGCGCATGTTAGCAAAGTCAAACTTGTCTCAGATACTATTTTGTGGACCCGGCGCATGTTAGCAGATTCGGCGCACGCTTGGCGTCGCGACGCTGAAGGTCTGGGCGGCGCGACGCTGGAAATTACGATTTTGCCCTTTTTGTCCAGTTTTGTCCATTTTGCCCCAAAACACCTTCAGAATGTCCTGAAACTTTATTTATCTACAAAATAACACAAAACACATTATTCATCTGATTCATTCGGATCATACATCGTGGCGATGTGATGATCGAATGAATTGCATCAGACTTTAATCATACAAATCCGCTGAAGAAAGCCTTTCCTCGGCGGTTTGAGCGAACCGTACATAGTTCGGGTGTAAGACACTCGAGTGACTGGCTATAGGCCAAGTTGGAGATTGTTGGACAGTTATGACCCATAGCGTCACTATTTGTACAGATCATGGTGTTGTTGTACAAATTAACTATGTGACAAGGAGATTGCGCTCTTATCATTTGTGATTAGATCACCTAGATTTATAAATGATAGGAGGTCCCAATGATTAGTTCCTGGATTGAGATGATATGAGACAATATCAGTCCTTGAAGGATTAATCATTAAATATCCCTAGTCGTAGTATTATCAAGACTGGACATCGATAATGCGGAATAGACTAGTATTGCACTTGTGCGCGTTGTGGGAGCACAACGGTATAGTTCTCATATATTTAAGTATTGGATACTTATGCAAGTGTGATAAGAGGTTGTGTTTACCGATGGTGCGGAAACAGCTTCGCTCTGGATAGACCCCTCAAAATTCCATTGGTAGTATGACTATGTGTCTATGGAAGTCCGAAATCAGGGTAGGTGTATTTGGTCTTAACCTTAGACTTGCACCGCTAATACTTGCGACAATCGGTATGCTTTAGTTTTGGTCGTCCAGGGCTTTAACCGGTTCTGTGTACGCCTCTGCTGGGTATATTGAGAATCGTAGTGTATTGGGTGTGATGTCAAGACGGAAGCATCACTCCAGTCATAGTGGAGATGATGTCACGTAGGATACGGAACTAGTGCTCTTAAGTACTGCAGTCATCGGTATGATATGACTAGGTCATGTTCATCCGATTATAGAGACTACTTACCAGACATCCGACATGTACTTCGTACGAGGCAGACAAATTCCAGCCCCAGGCCTAGCACGTGACATTCGATACTGGATCGCAATACGCAATACTATGTATACTACGCCTGACATAGATTATATATTCCAGTAAGAATATTTCTGGAGAATTGGGTAGGCACGGTGCTTTGCTAGAAGCCAACCATGTCTTGTAAATCGGTAAGCACGCGGTACGAGGTATGCACGTATTCGGACAATCCGATGACCGTATTTACTGCCAACATATCCAGGGATCTCTTGGGTTGCTTCCCAAAGATTCACCGATGACAGTTGACTCGAATTAGAATTAATCTGGGATTAATTAAGAGAGAGAATTAATCTGGGATTAATTAAGATGGAGAAAATTAATCTGGGATTAATTGAGGTATTATTTAATCTGGGATTAAATGTGTTCGGAAGAGAGAGAACGCGAATAATTTGGAATTAATCGGTAGAATAAATTTAATAGTTAAATTTGATTTTTCTATTTAATTTATTCGTATGGGCTAAAATTAATATATCGGATATATTAATATGAATTGGATTTCATTACGAAATTAAAGTTGGACTTTAATACGAGCGAACAAATTAATTTAGAATTAATTCGTAAACGGCATTCGTAATATATTTACGAGGCGTCGTCATTTAATTAAATTAGATTTAATTATTTAGCGACGAAAATTCGTTTAATCGGATTAAACGAATCCGAGCCGCGACAAACATTCGTAGAATCCATTTGAATTTTGAATTCAAATGTGGGGCCCACTTCACATGTGGTAGTTGGGAGGGTAGTTGGCATTTATGCCAAGCCACCAACCATCCAACCACCTTGTAATGGTTTTGGTAAAACCATTTACCCAACCACCTAGTTTCTCTCTCTCTTCACTTCTAACACACACTTAAACAAAACAAACCCTAGCTTTCTCTCACGCTTGGGCGTGAATGGCCTCCTTCTTTCTCTTTGATTTTGTTGCAAAATCAACAAAGCTAGCACTTCATGGAATCAACTAAGGTGATAGGGAATCTGACTCAAGGGTTGGAATCATCGCTCAAAGCTTGGAATCAACAAAGGAAGGATCTTGGAGATCTTTTTCTCAAAATTTTAAAAGCTCAAATCCATTCAATGTAAGTAATTCCGCAACTTATAATGAATTTATGAACACCTTTTCTTGCTTATTAGATCCTTTGCATGTTCTAGGAACACTAACAGCCTTCGCTTCCTTTTATAAACCCATTTACAACTAATAGGTTTGACTCTTTCAAGAAGTTCAAGTAAGTCCCAGACTTGATTATCATGCATAGAATCCATTTCGAATTTAATGGCATTTTGTCATTTTCCTGAATCGATATCCAATATCGGCTCTTTATACGTAGTCAGATCTGTTTCCTTAAAGAGAAGAACATCAAGGGTTGCATCAGATATTAAAAATCATCCCTCAAGTGGCCTTGATATTTTATTCTACTTATGTAGCACATGTGCTGTAGATCCTTCACCTAATTGAATCTCTGGTTCCATCTCAGGTTCTTTGATATTGGGATCAAACTCATCGAGTTCAATCTTTCTACAATTTTCACTTTTTCTAAGAAATTCACTTTCAAGAAAAGTGGCAAATCGAACAATAAATATATTTTGTTGCTCATAATCATAAAATTGATTTCCCAAAGAATTTTCAGGATATCCAACGAAACTATATTATACCCTATGGGTGCTAGTTTATCCTGTTGCGCAACTCTAACGTATGCAACACAATCCTAAATCTTTAAATATCTAAGATTTCGATTTCTATCGAACCATATCTGATATGGGGTAGTAGAAATAACATTCGATGAAACTCTATTAAATATTTGGGTAACAGTAAGTAAAGTGTAACCCCAAAGGTAATATGGAAGATCTGTATAACACATTATAAATCATACCATATCCAATAAAGTACGATTTCTCCGCTCAGACATATCATTGAGTTGAGGAGTTCCTGATGGGCTATATTGGGCGAGAATCCCATTCTCCCTTAAATAACTTTTGAATTCGTCGCTCATGAATTCCCCACCTCGATCTGATCGAAGACACTTGATGAATTTTCCGGTTTGTTTTTCTACCTCGTTTCAGAATATTTTAAAATTTTCAAATATTTTCGATTTATGCCAAATCAAATAGACATATCCATATCTTGACTTATCATCCATGAAAATCACGAAGTATATTGAACCATCATGAGCGACATGATTTAATGGACCAAACACATCACTATGTATTAACTCCAATAAATCTTCTGCATGGTGTCCAACACCAAGAAATGAGGTCTTTTTCCTTTGGATACATGAATCACAAATTGGATAATGATGTAAGGTAATATCTTCAATCAAATCATCATTAACCAATTTTGATAGACGTCTAACACCTATGTGGCCCAATCTCATATGTCATAATTCAATATTATTTAATTTAGATCTTTTACTTGTATTTTCTTTTACATTAAAGGCATCTCGATATGTTCCAAAGAAAAGTGACCGTTAGATAAACAACAATCACATATCAAATAGTTATCTTTATTATATCAACATAAAGCATCATCTTTAATATTATTTTATATCTATCTTTATCTAATATCAGTAATGATATTATATGTCTGATAAGAAATGGTACATAATAACAGTCATGTAAAAATAATTTACATCCATTAAGGAGATCTAGAATAACCGTTCTTACGGCTTTGACATCCAATGTCTCACCATTCCCAACTTTAAGCGGGATCTCCCCTTTGTTTAGCTTTATTTTAACCCTCATGACCTGCATGAAGTTACAAATATGAATGAGACTGCAGGCATCTAACAGACATCCGCTATTTGCATCTAAGGCTATGAGATGTCAATAATAGGAAAAATACAAAGCGTACCTGAGGGTCATGCCTTTCCTTTCAGCTCTGGACAATCTTTCTTCCAGTGTTCAAACTTCTTGCATTGTAGATATGCATCACGAGCTATATGCGGTCTTGCAGTATTGTGCTTCTTGGAGTTTCTCTTTGATATCTTCTTCCATCCTATTTTTATTTTCTTCGACTTACTATAAATCTTTGAAGAGTTTGCTCCACCATGGAGGTACAAAGTTGGATTGCCTTTCTTCAAATCTTGTTCCGTCATGCGTAACATGTTATAAAGTTCTACATAATTGGCTTGCATCGAATGCATATTAAAATTTAACACAAAGCCAGTGTAAGTACCAAACAAAGAAGATAGAATCAAAATTTGGCCTAGTCGTTCATCGATCATTATGCCATATCATTCCAAATATTGGATCTAGTCTATCATGTTCAAAACATGATTGTTAATCACTCTTTCATCCTTGAGCGTAGCATGGAACAATTCCTTAGATCTTCGATATATTTCAATTTCTTGATTTGCTTCGAACAACTCATTGAATATTCTCATAATGCTCCAAGCATCAGGAACCATTATGTATTGTCGGAGCAAATATGGAACCATCGATCCTAAAATGTAGGATTTTACCTTTAAGTTATCATCCTTCCATTTTTCAAAAGTCTCTCGCTCCTCAGAAGTTGAATCATGATCGATTTCAACAGGCAATAGATTGAGCGTGACATAGCTCAACTTTTCTTACTCCAAGACAAGGCATATGTTCATTTCCCATTCAAAATAGTTATCGGCTCCTTTTAATTTATTAGAATCCAAAAGTCACGCTAATGAATTTACGACAGCTATCTACAAGATAACAAATAAACACTAGCTTAATATTTTTTTATTTCAATATAAAAACACTAATATGATTATGGATTTTAAATTTATTGGTGTCCTCCCACTACTTTACTTAATTCAGTAATCTCCCTTAACGGAAAAATTGAAATTTGACTATTAAAATCTTATAGCGGGATGAAGATCCCACGAAATTTACTTCAGCCTCACAATAATGACTGTCTTGGCCTTTACAAATTCATTAGGTAGACCTCAAAGGTCAATCACATTCATGTGACTCCTAAGTTTGGTCCTGAACCATTTCTTATCTTCACAATAATGACAGTATTGGATTAAGACGTGTTCTAGATATATATTTGTCAATGTACACTAATGAGCTTCGTAAGTACATCCTCATAATAATGACAATGGGGGACTACGTCAACTCATCACGTTACATCTAATATTTAACCGAAGCGACCTAAGTTCTGAACACTTATACCTTGACAATAATGACGGTATTGAGCATAAGTAATAAGAACTCATTCATCTCCGTATTGACAAGAAAGACCATCCAATAATGCTCCATCATTATTAATACTATTATTTAAAAGTAATCGCCTAATTTTGGGAGATTTATGACAATCAAGTCATTAACATTTTGGGTCAAAATAAAAATATTAATTTAAAACATGCAATGCATATCCAACATGACTTATGCATAATTAAATTAAAATTATAGAGACATAGATTCAAATACATGTCAAACATGCAAAATGTGTTGTGTGGTTAATACCTGCATTGATACCATTCTTTTAAGCATTTATAGGACCCCTAGGGTCGGATCGGTTCCTCGTGCAACGCAAGTGGGTATAACCATTGGATATCTAGTTGGGATGTATTTTTAATTTATTTTATGGAATACTATATTCTGTTACGAGTCCGAAGGAAAAAATGGGGACCCAATCAGAGTCTAGAAATTCTGAAATGGAGAAAATAAAGTTACAGTGTTCATGAACAACAACTCTTGGTATGTCTCAACCAGCAGGCTTAGGAGTCGCAACGCCCAATCTGCGAGAGCTCAACATCGCGACGTTCAAGGGTGAGCGTCGCGATATCCGCAGCTCGAAGAGATGAGTGTCGCGATGCTGGAGTTCGGAGTCTCGATGATGACCTGTGTAAAATATTGGCAGTGAGCAAATTTACCTTGAATCCAATCCAAAACACTTCCAATTTTCTCCAAGACTTCAATACACCTAAAATCTAATTTTAACATCAAAACTAACATCAACACATGTTATAAACAAACATACATGTATTCTAAATACATATATGTATTTCTTTAAATCAAAACATGCACCAAAATAGATCCCACAATAAAGTGACTCATGAATAATTCTAGGTCACTCAAAAGTAGTCAAATGATTCTAGAATGGTAGACATAGCTCTAAGCTATCATCTAGAGTTCAAAATTCTAATTTTATGTCTATGTATAATATTAGCAGTTGACCAAGTGTGCAACGAGTACACTTCATATTGTGGGACTCTCTAAGTCCAGACGCATTGGTCATATAAGTCTAGCTTATATATACACAATTCGACCACCTTCGAATTTGCGAGGAACACGAGCGGCCTTTCGAAACTATATAAGTCGAGATCATCACATATGTTTAACAATCCCTCCGTCGTAGGCTATCCAAGTTATGCGTAGGAAACATAGATTACACCGTCAAGTTTTCGAGTCGCACATCTTATGTCGACATGTCCATGATTCTTTACAACTAATCAGAACACCATTTCTGTTATATACGATCTACCCTAGGTGATCGGCTTTGGCGAAAGTCTTAAGAATCGTGACTTACACACATGGATACCTAAACCTCTTATGGTACACATAAATGTCGACAAATCTTATCTTGATACCACTTGATTAACGAGTGCATCAGTCTACACCCAACGAACATCTAGCAGTTAGACCATAAAAGGTCTGTGACATATATAGCATTAAAGTGTGGAAGATCACTCACAAAATCAATGCTATCATATATAAGATTCTCTTACTCATGGTACATTGGGTTAAACCATTGGAAATCCAATTCTGGTATATGACATGTGCTAGTTGTGGAAGTTGGATTTCGCTCTAGGTCCACAATCGAGTATTTTTAGTATGGGGGCACTAGCGATCCTGTAAAACAAAGGTAGAATGAGCGAGGAGTACTGCCCACTGGTGTGGTGGGTGCTGTAGGCACTCCGACGCTCAAGTTAGTAGTGAAGACGAGTGGTAAATAAGGAAGAGCATGGTCTGAGGTTCATTGACCTCCGTAGACTACCGTGAGGGCGGTAGGCCGTGTTTAGAGAGTAAGAGGCTCTGAGAGCTCAAGTTTGAGAGCTAAGACTTGAATGCCCAGTATGTTGAGTTATGTTGGAATTTATAAGTTGAAAGCGGTCACTTTATAGTTGTAACATAAGTTGTACATGTGATGGTGGGACCCATAACATGCTGACATCTCTGGCGAAGGGGCCCATAGCGTACTCAAGACTTTATCTTTCAGCGATAAAGAATATTGTTTTTAGGAAAATGGGATACAATAGCCAATGTGATGTTTTCCGGTAGGGACCAATTCGAAGGACCAAAAGGCTACTTGTAAGCTTTAATTGGGCCTTATCTATCCATATATTCGAAGTGAAAAGACGATTTTACCCTTGGGCATAAATTTGGCCCGTATAGTTTGTTCCATACCTTCTAAGTCGAAGAGTCTTTGACTTGGAGAGTACTTTGCCGAGTGCATCGTCTGAGAACTGACTTATAGAATGTTGGTGTCTTCAATGTCGTATGGACTAGATGAAGGCCAGATTTCCATCTTGACTCTACATAGGCATAGCGAATGTTCCCAGTCGACTGAACCAGATAAATATAAGGGTAATCCCTATATTACGGTTCAAAGGACCAACAGAATCTTCAATGTCGACTGAACCATATGAAGGCCAGGTCTTCAACTTGACTCTACATGAGCCATGGAGAATATTCCCAGTCGACTGAACCAGATGAAGGTTAGGATAATCCTCATTCTACGGGTCAAAGGACTAGGGGAATCTTCAATGTCTTCTAGACGAGATGAAGGCCAGGTCTTCAACTTGACTCTACATGAGCCATGGGGAATGTTCCCAGTCGACTGAACCAAATGAAAATCAGGAAAATCCCCATACTACAGGTCAAATGACCATGGGAGTCTTCAATGTCGTCTGGACCATATGAAGGCCATGTCTTTTACTTGACTCTACATTATCCATGAGGAATGTTCCCAGTCGACTGAACCAGATGAAGGTCAGGATAATCCCCATACTATGGGTCAATAGATCATGGGAGTCTTCAATTTCGTCTAGACCAGATAAAGGCCAGGTATTGAATTTGACTCTATATGAGCCATTGGAATGTTCCTAGTCGACTGAACCAGATGAAGGTCAGGATAATCCTCATACTACAGGTCAAAGGACCAGGTGATTTTTCAATTTCATCTGAACCGGATGAAGGCCAAGTCTTGAACTTGACTCTACATGAGCCATGGGGAATGTTCCCTGTCGACTGAACCAGATGAAGGTCAGGATAATCCCCATATTATGGGTCAAAGGACCAGTGGATTCTTCAATTTCGTCTGGTCCAGATGAAGGCCAAATGTTGAACTTGACTCTACATGAGCCATGTGGATTGTTCCCAGTCGACTGAACCAGATGTATGTGAGGATAATTCACATAATAAAGGTCAAAAGACCAGTGGAGTCTTCAATTTTGTCTGGACCAGATGAAGTCCAGGTCTTGAACTTGACTCTATATGAGCCATGGGGAATGTTCTCAGTCGAATGAACCAGATGAATGTTAGGATAATCCCTATACTACGATCCTAATGACTAGGGGATTCTTCTATTTCGTCTAGACTAGGTGAAGGCAATGTCTTGAACTTGACCCTACATGAGGCAGAGGGAATGTTCCCAGTTGACTGAACCAGATGAAGGTCAGGATACAGGCGTGTAGTCTCAACTAGGATCATCAACAAGTCCCAAGCTATAGGCGTGTAGTGTCGATTGGGATCCATGTTACGCCCCGGGCTACACGCTGAGATGTCAACTAGGTCATTCCTAATTAGTCCCAAGTCAAGGACGCGTTGTGTCGAATGGATTCTTCTTTAAGCCCCAAGCTACACACATGTAGATGTCGAATGAGATGCACATCAAGCCCCAATCCATAAACGCGTCTGGGATCTAAAACAAGTCCCAAGCTACACAAATGTAGATGTCGAATGGGATGCACATCAAGCCCCAAGCCATACACGCGTCTAGGATCCACAACAAGTCCCAAGCTACACATATGTAGATGTCGAATGAGATACACATCAAACCCCAAGCCATACACGCGTTCAGGATCCATAACAAGTCCCAAGCTACACACATATAGATGTCGAATGGGGTGCACATCAAACCTCAAACTATACACGCGTCTGAGATCCACAACAAGTCCCAAGCTACATATATGTAGATGTCGAATGGGATGAACATCAAGCCTCAAGCTATACACGCGTCTGGGATCCATAACAAGTCCCAAGCTACACACATGTAGATGTCGAATGAGATGCACATCAAGCCCCAAGCCATACATAATAAGTCCCAAGGTACACACATGTAGATGTCGAATGGGATGCACATCAAACCTCAAGCTATACACGCATCTGAGATCCACAACAAGTCCCAAGCTACACACATTTAGATGTCGAATGAGATGCACATCAAGCCTCAAGCTATTCACGCGTCTGGGATCCACAATAAGTCCCAAGCTACACACATGTAGACGTCGAATGAGATACACATCAAGCCCCAAACCATACATAACAAGTCCCAAGCTACACACATATAGATGTCGAATGGGATACACATCAAGCCTCAACCTATATGCGTCTGAGATCCATAACAAGTCCCAAGCTACACACATGTAGATGTTGAATGAGATACATATCAAGCTCCAAGCCATACACACATCTGTGATCCACAACAAGTCCCAAGCTATACGCGAGTGGTGTCGAATGGGATATACATCAAGCCATAAGCTACAAATATGGAGATATCGACTGGGGCATAGTCTTCATTCGTGTATGTCAATTGGGATGTCCTAATACCAATTTTCCATACATGTAGTGTCGATTGGGATATCTTTGCCAAGTCTTCTTACATGCATATCGACTGGAATGTCATCACAATAAGTCTCAATGAGTGTAGTGTCAAATGGGATGTCCTAGCCCAGTCTTCTTTTATGCATGTCGACGGGAATGTGTTCACACCAAGTCTCTATACGTGTAGTGTCGAGTGGGATGTCCTTGCCAAATCTTCTTTCATGCATGTCGACTGGAATGTCTTCACACCAAGTCCCCATGTAGTGTCTAGTGGGATGTCCTTACCAAGTCTTCTTTCATGAATGTCAACTAGAATGTCTTCACACCAAGTCCTCATGTATTATTGAGTGAGATGTCCTTGCCAAGTCATCTTTCATGCATGTCGACTGGAATGTCTTCACACTAAGTCCTCTTGTAGTGTCGAGTGAGATATCATTGTCAAGTCTTCTTTCATGCATGTCGACTGGAATGTCTTCACACCAAGTCCCTATGTAGTGTCGAGTGGGATGTCCTTGCCAAGTCTTCTTTCATTCATGTCGACTGAAATGTCTTTACACCAAGTCTTTATTAGAGTATTGTCCATCGGGACATCCCCCTTATGCCAAGTCTTCATACACGTAGTGTCGACTGGGACGTTTACTTTATGCTAAGTTTTCATACACGTAGTGTTGACTGGAACATCCTCCTCATACTAAGTCTCCATACATGTAGTGTTGATTGGATGTTTGCTTCATGCTGAGTTTTTATACACGTAGTGTTGATTGGGACATCCTCCTTATGCCAAGTCTTCATAAATGTTTTTTCGACTGGGACGTTTGCTTCATACTAAATTTTCATACACGTAGTGTTGACTGTGATATCTTTCTTATGCCAAGTCTTCATACACGTATTGTCGATTAGGACGTTTGCTTCATGTTGAGTTTTTATACACGTAGTGTCGACTGTGACATCCTTCTCATGCCAAGTCTCCATGCATGTAGTGTCAATTGGGACGTCCACGCCATATACATTGCTTCGTCGTATGGTATGAGTGGTAGGAAAAGTGGTTCTACTGGAGGGAATCGTCTTGTTCCTTTATTAGTCGACTGGGAGAAGTATGTCGATTAGAGCAAATGGGTTTCTCCCTAAGTTGTAATTTTGTGAAGGATAAATTTTTTTAAAGTAACCAATGAATACTTGTTTAGGAAGCTATGATGTCCCCAAAGTGACAATGGGTGGCCTATGGCTCTTTTTTTGTGTGGTCTAATTGCATCAAGTGACACCTTATTGCGATATAATGCTAGCACATCATTTATTAGGTCGCTTGGGAGGATTCAATATTTTTTCATTGTGATGGTTGGTGGAGCTTCCTCTCTTATTATTCCTCTTATCCTCCTCCCAAATGATCTCAATATGGGCCCGAGCTATGGCTTGATCCATTGTGTAGCATCAAAATTTAGTGAGCTTTTTGTAGAGTCCACTTTCTGAAAGTAATCCATTTCTCAATGCTTCCACTGCAGTAGGTTGATGGAGATCTGGGATTGTTATCCTCTCTTTATTAAAGCGAGCCACGTAGCTTCGCAATGAATCCCATCTATGTTGTTGGATGGCATTGAGGTCATTGGTGGTCTTCTCAAGCTTGCAAGAACTTGCAAAATGTTGGGAAGCGGCCGCGAGTGCGCAGCGGAAAATTAAAATTATTATGCCACTTTCCCTTTGCCCAAGACCCATTTGTTTTGATTATTCTACAAGCCTAGACATGTTACTATATATTCTAAGCAAAAAACTCATAAAACATGCAAAGAACATAAACCTAAACATGCTAACTATCATAAGAACTCTAAATAAAATAAAGAAAGAAAAAGACTTACTTGAATTGTAGACTCCTCTAGTCCTCCCTCCAATCTACAAGCTTTTCTCGAACTCAGCAAGCTCTTCCACGTTCCAAAGAGCCACCCAAGTGTGTGGCCTCCAAAGATGCACTCACCAAATCCAAAATTCAACGACAAAACTACGCCTTGAGTGCACATGTATTTTGCCCTTGGTGCTAGCCTAGGCAAATACCTCAAAACTTTTAACTCGAGGTTCCTCTAGTCAATTAGACTTAAGGATCCTCAAAATCAGTGGCTTACTCTTAAACATTAGAGTTGCTCACTTATATAAACCCAAGATCTGAAAGGTTTGGTGTAAAAATTATTGAAGAATTCATTGGGTTATATAGTGCTCCAAAGACAACAAAATTAATTAAGAATCCGATGTGGGATAAAAGATAATTTAATCTTAGCCATTGGATCTTAATTTAGTGGTTTAATGAGATTACAAAACCCTAATAAGAGTTTGGGCCGAATTGGAATTCAAAACAAATAACAAAAAAATATTATTTATGTTACTATTCATGTGAATAGTAATTTTTTTTATTCCAATTCCCTAAGTTCCCCTATCTTCATTCACCAATCCCTAAGCCACTATGGAACCTCATAAATGATCTGTTCAATAATTAAACACATTGAACCATTTATGAACAATTCCTACAGCAATCATATATGCTGTTATATTTGTACTGTGCACTATTAACCATTGATTTCGACTTTGTTGTGTGTGACCTTTTGGGTTCTCCTCAAGTTGGACATGAAATGAATCGTGGTAATTTAATCGAACATAAATTATCCTCTGATCATATGGTCATTCGATTTCAATGACAAAGGTTGACATCTAGCAACATGCCAAAGCCTTCAAATGAGAAGGAAATATATATATACACATTATGTATGTGATTTACATATGATACGGTCCCTCGCCTCACTGTATCCCCACTTATTGACCTAGGGTACGGAAAGTGTCGACCCATATTGTCAAAGGTATGATGTTGATAGTGTCATGAATCGTGCTAACCCAAAAATCTCACATGATTCTTCCACTGTGGCCACAGTCTCAAGCACTGATCACACATATCAATCCGAGAACTGGAATACTAAGAAAATATTATCCGAGATAGTGGTGATTCTCTGTTGTATCTTTACAAACTTCATGTGTTTCAACAAATGACCGAATCACACCCTTATGGCCGGATCTTTTGAACCGGGGAAGGAGAATGTCAAAGTTATTTGATCCACACATACGATTGTAAAGACCCCAAGTCTAAGGACTAGTCATAAAATCGATACATGAAAGTTCTCACAGACACATGGGATAAACACTCCATATGAAAACTTTCGGCGGTCAGTTCGATGGACACGAGCAAGTCATGCATCCATGTGATACACCAAGCGGACAGATCTCCGCTAGTAGCCTATGAGATCGGCTACCCCACTTAAGGGCGGATCATATCATCATGCTAGTCTCTCCACTTTTTGAACGCCCAGATTATTCATAAAACTATGACTATGAACATTTAAGAGTAATGATTCTTATAAGGCGTGGAAGCCATCGTCTTATTACTCCAAAGCCTTTATTACAGTGTTGATGATTCATATAAGTTATGTAAGACATGTATAATAAAGATTGCCATTTTATTAATTAATGAAAATATTACAAATACATGTACATATAGCCCATCCACAAGTTGGGTATAGTGTTGGAAAATTATGACCTATAGCATCACTATTTGTACATGACATGGTGTTGTTGTAAAAATTAACTATGAGACAAATGAAATAGCTCTTTTATCATTCGTAATTGGATTACCGGGATATATAAATGATAAAATTCCATATGATTAGTTCCGGATTAATAAGATATAAGACAATATTAATCCACTAAGGTTTAATCATTAAAACATCCCTAGTCGTAATATTATCGAGATTGGACATCGATAATGCGGAATAGACTAGTATTGCACTTGTGCGCGTTGTGGGAGCATAACGGCATAGTTCTCATATATTTAAGTATTGGATACTTATGCAAGTGTAATAGGAGGTTGTGTTTACCGATGGTACGGAAACAGCTTCACTCTGGATAGACCCCTCAGAATTCCATTGGTAGTATGACTATGTGTCTATGGAAGTCCGAATCAGGGTAGGTGTATTTGGTCTTAACCTGAGACTTGCATCGCTAATACTTGCGACAATCAATATACTTTGGTTTTGGTCGTCTAGGGCTTTAACAGGTTCTGTGTACGCCTCTTCTGGGTATATTGAGAATCATAGTGTATTGGGTGTGATGTCGAGATGGAAGTATCACTTCAGTCTTATGGAGATGATGGTCACTTAGGATACGAAACTAGTGCTCTTATATGCTGTAACTATCGGGATAATATGACTAGGTCATGTTTATCCGATTAAAGAGACTAGTTACCAGAGATCTGATATGTGCTTCGTACGGGGCATACACAATTCCAGCCCCAGGTCTAGCATGTGACATCTGATACTGGATCGCAATACGCAATACTACGTATACTACGCCTGATACAGATTACATATTCCTTTAAGAATATTTCTGGAGAATTGGGTAGGCACGGTGCTTTGCTAGAAGCCAACCATGTTTTGTAAATCGGTAAAAATGTAGTACTAGGTACGTACGTGTTCGGATAGTCCGATGATCGGATTTACTGCCAACATATCCAGGGATCTCATGGGTCACTTCCGAAGATTCACCGATGACATATGACTCAGACATAATTAATCTGGGATTAATTATAAGAGAGAGAAAATTAATCTAGGATTAATTACGGAGATATTTTATCTGGGATAAAATACTATTTAAAGAGAGAGAACAATTAATTTGGAATTAATCGATAAAATAATATATTCGATATATTATACGAAATTAGATTTCGACGCGGAATTGAAATTGGATTTTAATTCGGGCAAACAAGTTAATTTAGAATTAATTCGCTAGCGACGTGAATAGTAATTTTGCTAGGCATAATTATTTAATTAAATTTGATTTAATTACGTCGCAACGGAAAATGCGTTAATTCAGAATTAGCGAATCCGAGTCCGGAAGTGTTTGCGGGACCACTCGCATTTTGAATCAAGTGGGGCCCGCAAGTCACATCACAGGTCACATCACTTGTCTATCACATCACCTTTTGGTTGATGGAAGTTGATGGGATTTGATGGTTGCTTACCAAACACTCAAGTGTGATGGATTGAATGACAAATACCATTTTTAATTAATTTTGGTATATCATTTGACTTGGTTTTTGAAATCAATATACAACACACAACTTCTTCTCTCTTCTCTCTCCCTCACAACTTGGAAGCCAATTTTTCTCTCAAAAATTTCTCTCATGGCCGAGAGTTACAAGGAGCAAAGGAAATAATTTGTGGCAAATTTTTCCAAGTGCTAGTACACTAAAGAGGTCTTAAAAAGGTGATAGGGAAACCCATCTATGAGCATGGAATCCACACACAAATCTTGGAGCTTGGAGATCAAACATGAAACACAACAAATGGACCTTGGCCGAGAGCTTCAAGGAGCAGAAATTTTTGTTGTTGTCAACGCATCGCAAAGCTTATCAAAGTGAGTATTTCCGCAATCTTACTTTGCGTATTCACACATTTCATGCTTGATTTGATCTTGGTTTGACCTAGAAAACCCAACAATGGTATCAGAGCCTTGATTAAGCATGAAATTGAATTAGGGTAAAATTGATTTGAGCATGATTTGATAAAATTGATTGATTGAGTATGCTTGAATGATGATAACTTGGAGTTATGCATGATCAATTTGATGAAAATTGAATTGAATTTTTTTTGGCTTGGCCGAATGTGTGTAGTGCCATAATGTCATGGTATTTTTGTTCTTTTGATCATTGGATGAGTTTAAAGACTTGGGATAAATTGATTAATGATTTAATTGGATTGAAATCGAAATCGATTTATAAAACCCTAAAATGCCGTGAGCTAGTAAGCATGGAAATGAGATGATTTTTGATTCAATAATGTTGGACATGTGTTGATGATGATAAGCATGATTAATTATGTAAATTGGTATTTTGGAAATGTTAATTTGAATAATTAATTATGGCTATACACTTTAATTAATTAAATTGTGATATTGGAATATTGAAATTTAATTAGTTGGGCTAAATTTGGAATTGGGCTTATAAAGTTGTATTTGGGCTTAATGGGCTTGGTTGGGCCAAGTTTGGTTTAGGTTAATTGGTTGGATCCAATTGGGCCTAAAACCATTTCCATAAAGTCCAAATATGATTAAATGGGCCTTTAAATTTTTAATTGGGCCTACTGGGCCTAAATTGATTTTGGCAAATGGTGATTCCTTATTGGGCTTTGGTTGCCAAAGTCCATGCCTTATAAATTAATTGAAAGCCCATTGGACTTTAATTAAATTGACATTGGATGTTAATTGGGCTTTGAGACCCGTAAGGATTAGATTTAGAATCTAAGTCGCAAAGGCTCATTAATAAAGTGTAATTATTTAATTTGGAATTAAATAAAGAATTAGTATTGAATACAAATTAAATTGGATTTAATGTTGTATTTTGATATAATTTTAGAATCTAAGTCGCAAAGGCTAATTAATAAGTACTTCTTCTTAAAACGAGTTTGACTCGCGTAAATCAAATCATTGTTTGAACATTGGATGGTCATTAATTTCAATTAATTAATTAGATTAGATTGATTGATAACATGCTTTTTGTGAATACATGTATGTGATGTATGAATAATGTATATCGGATGGATATTAGATGGGTGAGGGCAATTTTGGAAATTGTTGTAATAAATTTAGAATTTATTAAATTGGACCTGCGTGTCTAGCCTCTTGACTCTTTGTATTTCTCTTCTCACCTATTCCCCTCAATGTAAATGAGGTTTCTTTAGAAGTGTTATGTAATTGGGTAGAAGTAAGATTTGTGCTAGCGGGAGAGAGGAAATGTAGAGATTTGTTCTAGGAACAAGTTGTTTTAAATATCCATCCGAATATCATTATTAATTTATTTATCGCGCCTTATTATGCTTTTAGAATGCATGCTTAAGGGTGTATGATGAGACCTTAACAAAGATAATTAATTGGTTGCCAATTACGCGAAAAACCCTCAACATATATTAAGCGTTTTTCCTTCCATTGAGTGATTCTTACTCAAGATCCAAGATTGGCACTGGTTTGTTGGCCAAAGTCAAGACCTTTGTCCATCGCGGATGTGTTTGAATCATGAAGGCTTTGTTCCATATCGGTGTCTTTTCCAAGTTGTGATTTGTTGGCCAAAGTCAAGATCACTTCTTGTCCATCGACATCGATTACGAAGCTTTCCAAGGTTAATGGGTCACGCTTAACTGGAATCATTAAGTTTGTTGTGCCAAAGCCAATGCTTAGTTGATTCAGAGTAAAAAGGTTAGGAAAATATATTGGATATATTGGCATATATATTTTATATATGTTTCGGATTTGGATGTCCACCTACTGGATCTAAGAATTGGATGAGATCCAATTGATCTTAGAGATCTACCTAGTTAAATATCATACAATTTGTTGGCCAAAGTCAAGATTGTGTGTTATTTAACGGGATCCTAGCCCACTAGGAAACAAGATTTCCAGAGTACTCAACAGAGGGTTAGAGGCTCGCCGAAAAATAGTGGGAGGCAAGTATTAAATTTGCAATTTCGTTTAAATACTTGCCAATACGCGCTCATTTCTATTTTTCGTCATTACTCGAATAAATATTAGTTGGACTAATATCGTTGTTTTAATCAAACAGTTGGACTGTATTCAAACTACTTCAATTATAGTTGATTATATAATTGGATTATAGTAATCAATATATTTGAATTTAACCAATCAAATTATAGTTGATTATATAGTTAGACTATAGTAATCATTATATTTAATTGTACCCGAAATTGTTGATTGGATAGTTGGACTATTGAAAATTAAAGCCGTTTAAAAATATTTTCACCCAGGTTTATGTTTTAAACGCTAATCTTTCATTAATCTTGATTCAAATTGGGAATAAAACCTCAGGATAGTCCTGGGAACTAAGAAGTTACTCTATTTGATAGAGAAACATCTTGGGCCTAAGCCCGGAGTTGAGCAAATAGTATAACATGATATTTGGAAGATTCATGTGATGATAACTTTAGTGCTCAATCCATTATGCATACCGCAATGACACTTTAATTTCTTCTTCAGAATTAAAGATTAGATCCTTGTACCGTGATGATGAAATTAAAGATCTTCATATATTATTCTTAGAGGTATAAATTGCTAAAAGAAGATCTTTCGCTCACGTATGTCAGAGGGTACATCATTCGAGCACTAGGTGTCGTAGATGATTGCTGACATCGATTAGCTAGGTTAGCTGGGAATTACCTACGTGGCCGAGACTACCAAAGATTTGATCTTATAGTCTCTACCCGAAAGCTGGGGCAGGTTCATTATGAACCAAGAGTAAACTCTTGGAGAGTTGATGGCTATGCTCTAGGAGGCAGAGCCAGAGCTTCTAAAAGGGGCAAAGGCAAAATCATCACAGTCTTCTGGGAAGACAAAAGACATATCCCAAGATGTCTGCCTAAACTGTGGCAAACGGGGTCACTAGAAGCGTGACTGCCGTATGGATAAGGCAGACATGAAGGAATTGAAGACGGGCAAGGCTCCAGCTTCAAGTATGTTTGTCATAAACATGTTCACTATTAGTTTCAAAATTGGATTTTGATACTAAGTATTGTACATAAATATATAATGATGTGCAGAATCTGCTGATTAGCAGGAGACTGACTTCAGTTGAGATTGATCTGCGAATCGGAAACGGGACGAGAGTCGCTGTTTTAGTCGTAGAAACCTAAGTTTAGGAACTACCATTCGGGTTTGTACCTAAATTAGGAAACTGTTATAATGTACCTAGTTTGACTAGAAACATTATCTCTATATCAGGGTTTAATTCGTTGCGGATATACCTTTATATTCTAGAACACTAAAATGTTTTATTTTATAAAGATGATATTGAGATAAACACATTAGATGTTAATAATAGTATTTATATTTTGAATATAAATGAATCTCAAACGTTTGATATGACAAACAAATAGCTCAAACTGAATTAATCAGATGAGACTTATTTGTGGCATTGTTGTATGGGACACATTAAACAAGACTCGTATATCCACACTTTCGAAGAGTGGATACAAGGACAGATTTGATCCTATTCAAATGATGTCTACGAATCTAGTTTATTAGGCAAAGTGCCTAAAATACCTTTTACGTGGTAAAAGTGCAAGTGCCATCGATCTGTTAGCCCTCGTTCATAGTGACGTAAGTGGGCCCATATCTAACTAGGCTAGAAGTGGATATGAACGCTTCGTAACCTTTACGGATGTGGCATCGCGTTAAGGTTATGTGTTTCTTGTGAAACATAAATCAGAAACTTTTGATAGATTCAAAGAGTTTCGACTCAAAGTAGACAAAATAGATCGGCAATAGTATTAGACCGTCACGGTTAGACCATAGTGGAAAATACTTAAGCAATAAGTTTCTCGATTACTTGAAAAAGTATAGTATTCTTTCAATATAGATCCTCCCGAAACACCTCAATTGAGCGGTGTGTCCGAACGGAGAAACCAAATTTTGTTGGACATGATAAGGTTAATTATGAGTCGCTCTGAGCTACCATTTTCCTTCTAGGGATACGCATTAATCAATGCAAAACTTATTTTGAATAAGGTTCCATGAAAATCTGTTGACAGATTTCATATTAGATATGAACATGAAAGAAACCGGGTTTTCTCACTCCTGGAGATTTGGGAATGCTAGGCATATGTTTGGATGATACCAAACTAGAACCCAAATCGGGTAAGTGCCTAATTTGTAGGTTATCCTAGGGTAACCAAAGTATAGTACTTATACAACTCACAAGAGAACAATTTAATTGTTGCTCGCCATGCAGTTTTCCTAAGAGGAATACCTAAATGCAGTGGTAAGTGGGAGGAAAGTAAGACTCGATGAAAATCGGAGTAATACTGTTCCAGGCACCGAGTCCTCACGGAACACAAATAGTTCATCAGGGATGAAACTGTACCATAATATACAAATACACAAGAACCGCGTAAGTCGGAGAGAGTCAGAAAACAACCTGAGAGGTATGAGTTTCTGATCTCACCTCGTAAATATGTCAATCTTATTGAGGAACACGAACTGGCTACGTATGAGGAAGTGATACAAGGTATCGACTCCCTATTATGGCAAAGTGCCATGATGTCCGAAATGGATTCCATGTATACCAACCAAGTTTGGACACTAGTTGATGTACCGGAAGGCATTGTGCCTATTGGTACTGTATAAGTCTTCAAGGAAGACATACATGGATGGCAACATACCAACATACTAAGCTAGGCTGGTAGCGAAAAAGGTATAGTTATCAATATTGTGTCGATTACAAAGAAACCTTTTAACTCGTTGCCATGATTAAATCCATTTGGATAATGCTTGCTAATGCTGCATGTTTCATTTATGAAATGTGGCAGCTGAACGTCAAAATCGCTTTCCTTAATCGGAAACCTTTTGGAGGATGTTTACAAAATCCTGACGGTTTTGTCGTACCAAAACAAGCAAACAAGGTTTACTGGTTATTCGATCCATTTATGGATTGAAGCAAGCATTGCGTTCTTGAAACTATATCGTTTTGATGTAATCATACTGATATTTGATTTAATTCAAAATGAAAAATGATTCTTGTGTATATAAGGAGGTTAGTGGGAGCGCACTGACAATGATTGTCCTAAATAATGATGATATATCATTTCTTGGAAATGATATTCCCATAAAACAATCGGTGAAAGCTTGGCTTTCATAAAAATTCTCCATAAAATACTTGGGAGAGACAACCTTTATTCTAGGAATAAGGATCTGCTGGGATAGATCTAAAAGTTTTTGACACTCTCCGAGAACTCGTACATTGAAATATATGTACGCGACCTGGTGTCTCATATGCTTTGAGCATATGGAGTCACAATCAGGCCAATCCAAATGATAGTCACTGGATTGGTGTTAAGAACATCCTTAAGTATATTAGATGAACTAAGGATGCTTTTTTATATTATGGAGAAAGAGAACTTGAAGTGACTGGGTTCACCGTTGCAAGTTTCCTAACCGACAAAAACGCCTATAAGTCGTAATAGAGGTACTATATAGTTTGAATAATGGAACAGTGAGCTGGAAATCTTCCAAGCAAGATACTGTTGCTGAATAAACAACAAAAGCGGAATATTACTGCAGCTGTGGCAGCAATTGAAGCACTTTGGATCTAAATAATCCTAATTGGATTAGGAGTAGTTCTGTTAGTAGCTTAGCTAGGCTACAACACAGGCTAAAGAATTAATGGTCTCATCAACGATCCAAGTATATACTTCAACTATTCATCTGATTCGTTCGGATCATACATCGTGGTGATGTGATGATCGAATAAATCGCATCAGATGATAACTTTACAAATCCGCTGACGAAAGCATTTTTCTCAGCAGAAGTTTGAGCGACCCGTACATAGTTCATGTGTAGGACACTTGAGTGATTTGCTATTGGCCAAGTGGGAGATTGTTGGACAATTATGACCCATAGCATCACTATTTGTACAGAACATGGTGTTGTTGTACAAATTAACTATATGACAAAGGAAATTGCTCTTTTACCATTGGTAGTATGACTATGTGTCTATGGAAGTCCGAATCAGGGTAGGTGTATTTGGTCTTAACCTGAGACTTGCATTGCTAATACTTGCGACAATCAATATACTTTGGTTTTGCTCGTCCAGGGCTTTAAAATGTTATGTGTACGCCTCTTCTGGGTAAATTGAGAATCGTAGTGTATTGGGTGTGATGTCGAGATGGAAGTATCACTTCAGTCATATGGAGATGATGGTCACGTAGGATACGGAACTGGTGCTCTTATATGCTACGACTATCGGGATAATATGACTAGGTCATGTTTATCCGATTAAAGAGACTAGTTACCAGAGATCCGATATGTGCTTCTTACGGGGCAGACACAATTCCAGCCCCAGGCCTAGCATGTGACATCTGATACTGGATCGAAATACGCAATACTACGTATACTACACCTGATACAGATTACATATTCCTTTAAGAATATTTCTGGAGAATTGGGTAGGCACGGTGCTTTGCTAGAAGCCAACCATGTCTTGTAAATCGGTAAAAATGTAGTACTAGGTACGTACGTGTTCGGATAGTCCGACGATCGGATTTACTGCCAACATATCCAGGGATCTCATGGGTCGCTTACCGAAGATTCACCGATGACATATGACTCGGACATAATTAATCTGGGATTAATTATAAGAGAGAGAAAATTAATCTAGGATTAATTACGGAGATATTCTATTTGGGATAAAATACTATTTAAAGAGAGAGAACAATTAATTTGGAATTAATCGATAAAATAATATATTCGATATATTATACGAAATTAGATTTCGACGCGTAATTAAAATTGGATTTTAATTCGGGCAAACGAGTTATTTTAGAATTAATTCGCTAGCGACATGAATAGTAATTTTGTTAGGCATAATTATTTAATTAAATTTGATTTAATTACGTCGCAACGGAAAATTCGTTAATTCGGAATTAGTGAATCAGAGCCCGGGAGTGTTTGCGGGACCACTCACATTTTGAATCAAGTGGGGCCCACAAGTCACATCACAGGTCACATCACTTGTCTATCACATCACCTTTTGGTTGATGAAAGTTGATGGGATTTGATGGTTGCTTACCAAACACTCAAATGTGATGGATTGAATGACAAATACCATTTTTAATTAATTTTGGTATATCATTTGACTTGGTTTTTGAAATCAATATACAACACACAACTTCCTCTCTCTTCTCTCTCCCTCACGGCTTGGAAGCCAATTTTTCTCTCAAAAATTTCTCTCATGGCCGAGAGTTACAAGGAGCAAAGGAAATAATTTGTGGCAAATTTTTCCAAGTGCTAGCACACTAAAGAGGTCTTACAAATGTGATAGGGAAACTCATCTATGAGCATGGAATCCCACACAAATCTTGGAGCTTGGAGATCAAACATGGAGCACAACAAAAGGACCTTGGCCGAGAGCTTCAAGGAGCAGAAAATTTTTTTGTTGTCAACGCATCGCAAAGCCAATCAAAGTAAGTATTTCCGCCATCTTACTTTGCGTATTCACAGATTTCATTGCTTAATTTGATCTTGGTTTGACCTAGAAAACCCAACATATAGGGCATATCCCTAACACAAAATGCTCCACAAATTTGTCTGCTAGCTGCTGATAAGACTCGATGGATCTGTATGGGAGATTGATAAACCAGGTGAGGGTAGGACCATCCAATGTTTCTCCAAATCTTCTCCACATTCCAGCCTCTCATTGGTGAGGGGCCAAACCTGTTGAAATTATCTTGTATTTGTAATGGACAACATGGTCGTCTGGGTTAGTTGATCTATCGTACATCTTCATAACTGGCGGACTGAACTTCCTTGGTAGTTCGATGGAAGTGATGGTCTCCAAAAATGGAGTATCAGAAATTATTCTGGCCCGACTTTTCCTTATTGGCAGTCTGACACCGGGGAGGCTGGACAAAATTGCTTCTTTGAATTCTAATATTTCTTTGCGTATGTTGGAAGTGACTTGTTGCGCTTGGTCAACTTGGGGAATTGGTTCATTTCTTGTATCGTTCTGTGGGTGGTCGTCTGGGGGTGGATAATCATTTGGCACAACGTTAAATTCCCCCAAGAGATTGGATGAGATTGTATGATTGTTGGGATTTTCCTGAGTATCACTTTATTGGGAAGTTGAGGAGATTTGCTCCAGTTACTTCTGGAGGGTTGTATTGGAGCTTTGCATGGCTTGACTCTCTTCTTCTAAGGCGCGTAATCAGTCTTAGAGTATGGCCAGCTGTGTGGTAATAGGATCTGGTGTTTGCTCACTGCTAGAAGCCATGGTTGGCCATTTTTTAGAAACCATAGACTGAGAGATCTTTGACTACTATGAATTGCTAAGGCCCCATGGTGGGCGCCAAATTATGGACATTGGATTTCGCCCGAGTTCTACAATCGAGAATTTATAGTATGGGGGCACTAGGGATCCTGTGAAACAAAGGTAGAATGAGCGGGGAGTACTGCCCACCAGTGTGGTGGGTGTCGTAGGCACTCCGACGCTCAAGTCAGTAGTGAAGACGAGCGGTAAATAAGGAAGAGTAAGGTCTTCCGGTAGGGACCAGTTCGAAGGACCAAAAGGCTACCTGCAAGCTTTAATTGGGCCTTATCTATCCACATATTCGAAGTGAAAAGACGGTTTTACCCTTGGGCCCAAATTTGGCCTGACACTAGTCTTCTAGGTTATAGAAATTCGACCATATTCCAAAACCAATGGCTAGAAATATTTATTTTAAGAATAGTTTATAATAATATTACAATCCTAATATCGAACCACCCAATATCCAGTGTTACTACATCATTATTCTAAGGTCGATGTCATTCTCGGCATATTTATATATATCATTCAAATATGCGAAATGACATTACCATTAATAAGGTTGAAATGAAAATATAGTAATTTTATTAATAAAAAAAATATAATGTACAATACATTATTCGGATTGACGCTCCAAGCACCAACATTATAAAAATTAATTCAAAACTTGCTCAAAAAAAAAAACACACGATGTATTTCCACTAATCTATTTGGTTGATTAATATTTTTTGTTGCACATTACTTATGACGTAGATGATGGACTGAAGGATAAAACTTTACAAATTGATTTGTGTTGACGGCTGATTTTCGTCCCTGGGGCAGTTTCGGGATAACTCCCCCGAGATAACCTTCCATCAACCTTGAATTTGTTTGGTTATGGGGAGATCAAACACAAACTTAGTAAAAGGTAAAAAAATGTAAAGGTTGACAAGAGAGTTTTAATGTGGTTCGGCGGAGTGAATACAGCCTACATCCACGGGCACAAAACGATGAAAGTTATTTTTTTGCCAAAACTGACTCGACCGACCTGTTTTGGACAATGTCTGAACGTGGCCGAGCAGTTGAAAGAGTGTTACAAGTGGTGTTCTTTCTCCTTTTTACAAGTTTTCTTTTTCGTCTCCAAAGACCCAACCTATACAAAAAAATCTACCTCTATTTTATATACTTGGGAAATACACATTTTTCCTCTAATTTTATTACATTTCCCAAGCGGTCACCGACTGATTGACGGGCTCTCTGCCCCAAGACTGTCTTTGCTGAAAGTAAGCCTACCGCCTGACGGCATGTCACATCACTCTCTTTTCTCCACTGCCACACGCAAAAGTAACGATGACAGCCTGTAAAGTGCCTTCGAGAAATGACACATTTTGGAGGGAAAATTCAACAACTCTGATCTTGTGTCGGTCTTCAGAAGGGGTCGGCCAAGTGATATGCCAAACTTCTCAAACTATTTCCGCCCTGACCAAAAATGTCCGAGCTCATCCGCTAGTTCCAAGGGGTAAGGCCGAACAAAAATGATCTGAATGAAAAGTGTGGTCGGCTTTGGCTCGGCGTAGTCGGCCTCTGAAATATGTACCAAGACGCATCTTCTGACTCTTGGTTCTCCGGGTGAGGTGAATTTCCCTCTATGTCCTCACCGATATGTATAAAAGACTTAGCTGCAGAAATCCCTATCAACATCTGTCCCCTAGTTCTCAATTCCAATGAGTGTACGAGTTGATGTCGGGAACTATAAATGTCTGAAGTGAGCCGATCAACTAACAGGTGGCTTGACTCAGAAACAAAACAGAGAACTTCCTAAGGCTTCTTCCAAACCATCGTCAGCTATCCCCATATGCTCGGTTAGAAAATGCTGATGTCCTTCCAACTAACCTCCCAATTTGAATCAAATTCCTCCTTTGCCCCCACGATAGCCGCCCCTCAAGAACCGCAAGCCATCATGTCCTCATAAATGCCCATCAAATCAACTTTAAGGTTTAACCCGAGCGTGCCACTTGTCAAAAATTTTTGGTTTTCCCTCCCAAAATCTCAAATCAATCGGCTGTTCCTGAGGTAGCCAAAAGTCTTTCAATCCCAGTCGTTTATCCCAAACTGATCAGACGGAGCCCATAGAAGACACGCGACACGCATCCGAAGACTCTCCCGATCCGACGGCCAAAACTGTACCGTGCTGACTATAAGAATGCAAACCAACACTCATTTCTCTATTTTTACGAAAATCACAACCCTCAAAACTGCAGAAGTTCCTTCACTTGCGAGACCTATTGGGAAGCGGCCGCGAGTGCGCAGCAGAAAATTAAAATTATTATGCCGCTTTCCCTTTACCCAAGACCCATTTGTTTTGATTATTCTACAAGCCTAGACATGTTACTATATATTCTAAGCATAAAACTCATAAAACATGCAAAGAACATAAACCTAAACATGCTAACTATCATAAGAACTCTAAATAAAATAAAAAAAGAAGAAGACTTACTTGAACCGTAGACTCCTCCAGTCCTCCCTCCAATCTACAAGCTTTTCTCAAACTCAGCAAGCTCTTCCAAGTTCCAAAGAGCCACCCAAGTGTGTGGCCTCCAAAGATGCACACACCAAAGCCAAAACTCAACGGCAAGACTACGCCTTGAGTGCACGGGTATTTTGCCCTTGGTGCTAGCCTAGGCAAATACATCAAAACCTTTAACTCGAGGTTCCTCTAGTCAATTAGACTTAAGGATCCTCAAAATCAGTGGCTTACTCTTAAACTTTAGAGTTATTCACTTATATAAACCCAAGATCTAAATGGTTTGGTGTAAAAATTATTGAAGAATTCTTTGGGTTTATATAGTGCTCCAAAGATAACAAAATTAATTAAGAATCCGATATGGGATAAAAGCTAATTTAATCTTAGCCATTGAATCTTAATTTAGTGGTTTAATGAGATTATAAAACCGTAATAAGAGTTGGGCCGAATTGGAATTCAAAAAAAATAACAAAAAAAAAATTACTATTCACGTAACTATTCATGTGAATAGTAATTTTTTTTATTCCAATTCCCAAAGTGCCCCTATCTTCATTCACCAATCCCTAAGCCACTATGGAACCTCATAAATGATATGTTCAACAATTAAACACATTGAACCATTTATGAACAATTCCTACAGCAATCATATATGCTGTTATATTTGTACTGTGCACTGTTAACCATTGATTTCGACTTTGTTGTGTGTGACCTTTTGGGTTCCCCTCAAGTTGGACATGAAATGAATCGTGATAATTTAATCGAACATAAATTATCCTCTGATCATATGGTCGTTCGATTTCAATGACAAAGGTTGACATCTAGCAACATGCCAAGGCCCCCAAATGAGAAGGAAAGATATATATACCCATTATTTATGCGATTTACATATGATACGGTCCATCGCCTCATTGTATCCCCACCTATTGACCTAGGGTACGGAAAGTGTCTGCACATATGGTCAAATGTATGGTGTTGATAGTGTCATGAATCGTGCTAACCCAAGAATATCACATGATTATTCCGCTGTGGCCACAGTCTCAAGCACTGATCATACATATCAACCCGCGAACTGGAATACTACTCTTATAAGAAAATATTATCCGAGAGAGTGGATATTCTCTGTTGTATCTTTACAAACTTCATGTGTTTCAACAAATGACCCAATCATACCCTTATGGCCGGATCTTTTGAACCGGGGAAGGAGAATGTCAAAGTTATTTGATCCACATATACGATTGTAAAGACCTCAAGTCTAAGGACTAGTCATATAATCGATACATGAAAGTTCTCACAGACACATGGGATAAACACTCCATATGAAAACTTTCGACTGTCAGTTCGATGGACACGAGCAACTCATACATCCATGTGATACACCAAGCAGACGGATCTCCGCTAGTAGCCTATGAGATCGGCTACCCCACTTAAGGGCGGATCATATCATCATGCTAGTATCTCCGCTTTGTGAACGTCCATATTATTCACAAAACTATGACTATGAACATTTAAGAGTAATGATTCTCATATGGCGTGGAAGCCATCGTCTCATTACTCCAACGGCTTTATTACAGTGTTGATGATTCATATAAGTTATGTAAGACACGTATAATAAAGATTGACATTTTATTAATTAATGAAAATATTACAAATACATGTACATATAGCCCATCCACAAGTTGTGTATAGGGCATATCCCTAACAATCTCCCACTTGCACTATAGCCAACTAGTATGAATCTGGACACCATACTCTCGGGTATGCCTATTGTAGGACACATAAATCGGCGACGCTGTTCCAAGCTCGTGGCTCGGTTGGGAGTACGGAGTAGCCCGCGGGGGAACTAAATCGGAGAAATAAAATGGAGTCGCCACCCAGTGTGAACTAGGAAAATGATTTAAAGCCGCACTCACCCCTCGTAAGGGAATACCTCAAACAGTTGGGTTCGGAATGGTCCCTTACTTATGCCACTTATAATGAACGGATTTATGTAATAATATAACCGAGTCTATGCAAGAATAACCTATATCTAAGTTCGCATACAACCTATATCTAAGTTTGCATCTAACCTATATATAAGTTTGCATGCATGAAAGTAAATCAAAATAATGGCAAACACATGATCTCATGAACGCATTAAATCGATAAACATGGCGATATAAATAAATAATAATCTAAACATAAACGTAGAAGAGACATAATTAAGTTCCTAATGCGAAGGAAATAACTAAATCATGCTTGAAAATTATATGCTAAACAACTAAATCATGCATAAAATTAATATGCTAAACAACCTAATCATGCATAAAGTAACATATTATTTCTAATAAACAACGAATAAACTCAAGATTGGATAAAATGAAAAATGTGCGTTTCTCAAGTGGTACGTGGAATTGTATCCCGAGTTCAGACCGCACTACCGTCCATTCGGATTCGGCTACGGAATTTACGTCCGGGTTTCCATCCAATATACCACGAGAGATAGCACAAAATCATTCATCCCATGGCCACAACATACATGAATCAACAATACGCATGTGAAGAAATAATAACAAATAACAGAAAAATAGCGGGAATAAATAAAATGGTGCCCTCAGGTCTAACCTCTTAAGTCACCTCTTGGAAGTGCGTTACGCGGTTTTCAGAAGGGTTGATGCTCCGCAACTTTTCTGATTTAATGGTTCATTGTTTTCCTTCGTTGCCTCGCTGTTTTGGGCTGATGTTTCCTCTGTTTTGCTGCTGTTTTTGTTTACTATTTTTACGGTAATTAGGGACTATTTTACCTTACTGTTTGCGGTGGTTTAGGTGTTGGGGCTGCGTTTTTTTGGGTTTACTGGGTAGTTTTCTGGACAGCTTTTACGGTGAATAGGGGGTTTTTTGGGGCTGTTTCTGCGAAGAATAGGGGGCTGATTTTCTGTGCAAATTTTGGTGGTTGCAGGGGATAGTTTGGGCGTGAATTTAAGGAATATTTTCTGGCTGGTATTTGCGGTAATAGGGGACAGTTTTTGGTTGGGTTTATGCGGCAATGTAGGGCTGCTTTCTGGGTGTAGTTTGGCGTCAATGGATAGGGATTTTAGGGCAGTGTGTTCACGGCAATGGCATGGGGAATTTCTTTTCTTTTTACGTGAATGTGCTAGAAGGGTGAAGGGTTGGTTTAGGTGTCCTTTTATAGGAAAGGGTTAAGGTTTACCTTATACGGGTAGGAAAACGGAGATTGTGTAATTATGAGGGAATATTTAATTTGTGTGTCATAAGGAAATGATCTCTTTAATTTAGGAAGGCAACTTGATTTGATTTGATTTGATTTTGTTTGATTTAGTTCAGGCATGTGATTTAATTTAATTATGAAGGTGATTGATGAGATTTGATTTATATCTTTTACTTTGGGAAGGTGATTTAATTTCATTCTTTTAATTCGGGAAGGTGATTTATTTTGATTCTTTTAATTTCAGAAGGTGATTTGATTAGATTTCAACATGTGTTTAATGTGTGGACTTTATTTTGGGAGGATATGGGCATGTGGTTGGTCCTTTTGGGCGTGTGTTTGGGTTCTTTTGGTGGGTTTGGTGTGTGGCTTGGTGGTGTGTGGGCTTGGTGTAGGTTTGGGCCGAGGGTAAATTTTAAAACAGAGGTTCATTGAGCAAACCCGAAGCTAAGCAAACAGATTAAATCCAACAAGATATTGAATTCTAAATTTCCCTTCCGACGTCTGTTTCCCGCAACTTCCGCAACTTAAATAGTAGTGCCTCCGTACGAGGCTCATCATCGGGACTTACATGCAAAAATACAGTGGCTACAGTCACCCCCACTTTGAAGGGACTTGTGCAGTGTGTGACAATGACAATCCTATCAAAGTTATGCAATGCATTCTTACTTACCTGGCTCGCCAGCTGCCACTTGACTTGCATGTTGCTTCGAACTGAGTTGATTTGGTGTGAGGTGCTTTGACCCCTGAGGTTCATCCCTGCAAGATGCTGCGATCTCTAGGAATCACTACTGAACTGAGCTGATATGGTGGCGATGTGCTTCGACCCCTGGGCTTTGTTCCCGAACCACCGAATGTGGGCTTTGTTCACTGGGCTTTATTCTCGAACTGTGCTGAATGTGATGGCGATGTACTTTCGACCTCTGGGCTTTTTCCCGAAGCATCTGTGGTCCCCTTCTGAACCTTGCTCCATTCCCGAAGTTCCATTCCCGGCATGCTAAACCTCATTCCCGATGTGTCGCGGTTGTGATAGTTGGTCCCCTTCCAAACCTTGCCCCATTCCCGGAGTGCCATTCCCGACATTTAATGATATGGGCCTCGACCCATGCTCCATTCCCGGAGCGTCATTCATGTCATCTGATGTGGGCCTCGACTCATGCTCCATTCCCGGAGTGCCATTCCCGACACTTAATGATATGGGCCTCGACCCATGCTCCATTCCCGGAGCGCCATTCCCGGCATCTGATGAGGGCCTCGACCCTGTGACTCATACCAAAACTGATTCTGATGTGGGCCTCGACCCTGGGACTCATCCCAAACTGATACTGATGTGGGCCTCAACCCTGGGACTCATCCCCAAAACTGCTGATGATGTGGGCCTCAACCCTGGGACTCATCCCCAAAATTGATTCTGATGTGGGCCTCAACCTTGGGAATCATCCCCAAAACTGCTGATGATGGTGGTTCATTCCCGAATCGTGCTGTGTGAGAAAGGGTGGGTCGGTCGCCCCCAGACTCGGTTCATCTTTCTGTTCTTTGTTGCTTTTATTAGGTCAAGGTAGATCTCCTGATGTGATGTTACATATAAACACATTATATTGTCTCTCACGAGATAATCCCGATAGCTAAACATATTTTCGTCCTCGAGGATGCTTCGTGTCGAAACCAGAGAACCTTCAAAGTACTTTGATACGCTCAAATCCGACCGTCTGAGCGAGTGATCTGAACTAGACTCCCAGTGTGTGTGTGCCAAAGTTCTTTCGCAACTTAATCCTTACGTAAGCCAACTCGATGATTTTGTCTTGGAGAATTAGATCAGTGGGTCGAACCAACCTAGATGTCTTGATTATACTATGTGATTACTCCCTCGTACTCAACATGATATGGTCTTCTTCTTCTTTTCTTTCGTCTCTTTCTTTTCATTTTGAACTTCTTCTTTTTTTCTCTCTTCTTTTTCTTTTTCTCTTTTCTTTCTTTCTCTTTTTTTTTTCGACACACCTACCCTTTAAGGTAGCATTTCTCCTCATGGTGGTCTTAATTCTCGCCCATGGGTAGCTTCATGCTTATCGGTTATAGCTGGTCTATTTTTCCTTTCCTTTTCAGAGACTTTTTCTTCGTTTCCAACCATATCACATATCGTAACATAAGTAAACCAGGGTGGACATCTGGGCAAACGGTCATTCACTGATCCGCCATCTCTTCAACTATTCATCTCGCCGACTACTCAGGCTTATACTACTAAGATCCCGTAATCGCGAGCCTAGCCGAGATCAACCACTCAGAATACCGAATGAGAGTACATCTCGAACTTATCGTTTCTAAGGTTTCACCCTACAGCAAACAATGTCATCACCGGACATATGCCTATCCATCAAGGACTTCTTTCTCTTTTTTTTTTCACTCACTCCACTGGAATTCTTCCTTTCAACCGCTGATAATGTGGGCTTCGCCCCCTGGGATTCCTTCCCGAAACTGATACTGACGTGGGCCTCAACCTGGGGATTCTTTCATGAAACTGATACTGATATGGGCCTCAACCCTGGGATCCATTCCCGAAACTGATACTGACGTGGGCCTCAACCCTGAGATTCTTTCCCGAAACTAATACTCATATGTTTCTGCTTCTGGTTGACTTTCATTTGCCGCTTTCTTCTTTTATTCTTTTTGAAACCTTTAAATACAAAATAGAACAAACACAAAAAGAATGCAAGTATGTTACGTGTATGCATGCATGAATGAATTTCCTATTCCGTTGGGTTAGGTCTTTCGCTAATTCCCTTGGTGATTGTTCGGTCTTCTCTTCCTCAGGCAAAGTAACTCTTCAATCTGTCCACATTGATCGGTTCAGTGAACTCATTCCCTTCCAAATCTGACAGTTTCACTGCCCCATTTCCCATTACTTTCTGGACTATGTAGGGTCCTTCCCAGTTAGGTCTGAACTTTCCTCTCGGGTCTGTCGTTGACAGCTTTGACTGCTTAAGCACCAGATCACCCTTTCTGATCTTGGTAAGACGCACCTTCTTGTTGAATGCTCGAGCCAACCTCTTCTGGTATAACTGCATATGACATAAAGACTTCGTTCTCTTTTCATCCAGTAACGCTAATTGTTCAAATCTCTGCGAGGCCCATTCTTGTTCAGGTAACTCTGCTTCTGCTAATACCCGCATGGACTGTATCTTAACTTCCACCGGCAATACTGCTTCCATGCCATAGACCATGGAGTAAGGCGTGGCTCCCGTTGCTGTTCTCACAGAAGTTCTATACCCCCACAGGATGTACGGCAGCTTATCGGCCCAATCTTTGTAGCTCTCCGTCATTTTGGCTAACATCTTCTTTATCGTCTTATTGGCTGCCTCGACTGCCCTATTTGCTTGTGGTCGGTAAGGTGAGGAATTGTGATGTCCTATCTCATACCTCTGTAGCATTGCCTTTGTTTCTTCTTGAAACTAGACTCCATTGTCTGTTACTACATGATGCGGGATCCCATATCAACAAATGATGTTCCGGGCTATGAATTTTACCATCTGCTTTGTTGTGACGTTGCGAAATGACTCGACTTCCACCCATTTTTAAAAGTAGTCTACTGCTTCATTCGATGCATGCGGTCAAATTTCTCCGATCATATCAATTCCCCATGCTGAGATAGGCCATGGCTCCGACAGCCCATGCAACTCTGTGTGAGGCAAATGGTTCAAGTTACCGTGCGCTTGACAATCATGACAATGTTTTACCAGCTTCGCACAGTCAGCTTCCATGGTCGACCAGTAGAAACCTTATCTCACTATCTTGCGGGACAAGTTCAATCCGTTCATGTTCAGTCCACATACTCCGGCGTGTACTTCTTTCATCGCTTTCTGAGCCTCTTCCTTCCTCAAACACTTCAGCTGGATGCCATTTGCTTGTCTCTTGTATTGTTCTCCTTTAAAACTCACATACTGAGAAGCTAACTTCTGAATGGCTATTTTGTCTTTCCTACTTGCTTCTTCTGGGAATTCCCACCGTTCTAGATATCTCTGAATATCGTAATACCAAGGTTTCCCATCGTCGACCTCTAATTCTAATATCCTTTCTATCTCGTAGACGGGTCTGCCTGCTGTTGTCAACACTAGAGGTCTCATCACCAACTTCTCCGGATTTTCCCAAGTTTCGGCTAGTGTAGCTAACGCGTCGGCCATTTGATTTTCTTCTCGCGGCATACTCAGCCATGTCATCATCAAAAATAGGGATATCATCACGCAACCTGTTTGGAGGTTCCTCACGCCTCTCATTCTCTGAGCCTCCCCCAGCGTGGGGCACAGCCATACTGGCCACATCGATGGTCAAAGCTTGCAACTGCTCGGTAACCGTAGTGAGACTAGTCTCCAGCAGATCCATATGAGATCCCTCGTTAACTAATTCGCTCATGTTTGCTAACGACCTTTTGACAATTCTTCCCTCTCCCTAACCCAACGGGTATCTATGGTGTCTTTTAAAACTGCATGTTAGCATGTATGCGTGCGATGCATGGAATATATAAGTCAGCCCATTATCATTCCAAAGCATTCAACCATACTATTGCGTGGTGCAAACTTGTCCCAGTTGAAAAGGCCCAACAGGTTTACACTTTTGCGATAACATGGCTAAACAACTTCAAATGGTGAGGGGCCTAAACACAAAATGGCCCATTGGCATTTTAGAAGCTTTTGGCCCAATTTTCATAAGGCACGAACCCGTCCCAGTTTAAATGGCCCAACAAGCCATACCTCATGACAAAAGGTCCAACTGGACCCAAATGACGATGGTCCCAAACGTAAACATAAAGAGGTATTTTTTATCGGTCCTACAACTACAGTTCACATGTGGGTTTATGAGGGTATAGACAAAGCCTCTCGCCGGTGAAGGGTTGCCCACAACTAGGTCTCCCCACTCAAGGGTTCGAGCGACCAAGAGAGCGCACATTTTTTATACGCTAAGGTATGTGCCAACGAGTGATGATACATAACTGACTGTCAAATGGATTTCTTATTGAAGATTCCCCAGAGGGAGGGTGGAGCGGACTCTTTTAAATACCCAAGCCTCTTAGGCTCTTATCGCCTTGGTGACGGGAATAAACAGTAGGTCCTCCAAATTAGTCCATCACGGTAAGCTTCGAGTAAATGATTATCTAGGTGCCTTCACAGCTTTTCCTTATAGAAAGGTAGTGAATGAAGGAAGACATTAAACCATTACCTAGCTCTAATAGTGCATTTGATTAAACCCCTTCGACCCACTGTAGACATGGTTAACTAAAACAAAAATCATAAATATTACAAGGCATTATTTCGGGGCCGATTCTCTATCCCCAGTGGAGTCGCCAGACTGTAGGACAAAGAAAAAAGGCGACGCTGTTCCAGGCTCGCGGCCCGGTTGGGAGTACGGAGTAGCCCGCGGGGTAACTAAACCTGAGAAATAAAATAGAGTCGCCACCCAGTGTGAACTGGGAAAATGATTTAAGGCCGCACTCACCCCTCGCAATGGAAGACCTCAAACCGTTGGGTTCAGAATGGTCCCTTACTTAAGCCACTTGTAATGAACGAATTTATGTAATAATATAACCGAGTCTACACAAGAATAACCTATATTTAAGTTCGCATACAACCTATATATAAGTTTGCATCTAACCTATATATAAGTTTGCATGCATGAAAGTAAATCAAAATAACGGCAAGCACATGATCTCATGAACGCATTAAATCGATAAACATGGCGATATAAATAAATAATAATCTAAACATAAACGTATAAGAGACATAATTAAGTTCCTAATGCGAAGGAAATAACTAAATCATGCTTGAAAATTATATGCTAAACAACTAAATCATGCATAAAAATAATATGCTAAACAACTTAATCATACATAAAGTAACATACTATTTCTAATAAACAACGAATAAACTCAAGATTGGATAAAACGAAATATGTGTGTTTCTCAAGTGGTACGTGGAATTGTATCCTGAGTTCGGACCGCACTACCGTCCATTCGGATTCCGCTACGAAATTTACGTCCGGGCTTCCATCCGATATACCACAAGAGATAGCACAAAATCATTCATCCCATGGCCATAACATACATTAATCAACAATACGCATGCGGATAAATAATAAAAATAACAAAAAAAAGAGAGGGAATAAATAAAATGGTGCCCTCAGGTCTAACCTCTTAAGTCGCCTCTTGGAAGTGCGTTACGCGGTTGTCGGAAGGGTTGATGCTCCGTAACTTTTCTGATTTACTGGTTCGTTGTTTTCCTTCATTGCCTCGCCGTTTTGGACTGCTGTTTCCTTTGTTTTGCTGCTATTTTTTGTTACTGTTTTTGCGGTAATTAGGGACTGTTTTAGCTAGCTATTTGCGGTGGTTTAGGTGTGTTGGGGCTTCGTTTTTTTGGGGTTTACTGGGTAGTTTTCTGGACAGTTTTTACGGTGAATAGGGGTTTTTTGGGGCTGTTTCTGCGAAGAATAGGGGGCTGATTTTCAGTGCAAATTTTGGTGGTTGCAGGGGACAGTTTGGGCGTGAATTTAAGGAATATTTTCTGGCTGGTATTTGCGGTAATAGGGGACAGTTTTTGGTTGGGTTTATGCGGCAATGTAGGGCTGCTTTCTGGGTGTAGTTTGGCGTCAATGGATAGGGATTTTAGGGCAGTGTGTTCACGGCAATGGCATGGGGAATTTCTTTTCTTTTTACGTGAATGTGCTAGAAGGGTGAAGGGTTGGTTTAGGTGTCCTTTTATAGGAAAGGGTTGAGGTTTACCTTATACGGGTAGGAAAACGGAGATTGTGTAATTATGAGGGAATATTTAATTTATGTGTCATAAGGAAATGATCTCTTCAATTTAGGAAGGCAACTTGATTTGATTTGATTTGGTTTGATTTAGTTTAGGCATGTGATTTAATTTAATTAGGAAGGTGATTGATGAGATTTGATTTGAATCTTTTAATTTGAGAAGGTGATTTAATTTCATTCTGTTAATTCGGAAAGGTGATTTAATTTCATTCTTTTACTTCCGGAAGGTGATTTGATTAGATTTCAACATGTGTTTAATGTGTGGACTTTATTTTGGGAGGATATGGGCGTGTGGTTGGTCCTTTTGGGCGTGTGTTTGGGTTCTTTTGGTGGGTTTGGTATGTGGCTTGGTGGTGTGTGGGACTGGGTGTGTGGCTTGGTGTAGGTTTGGGCCGAGGGTAAATTTTAAAACAGAGGTTCAACGAGCAAACCCGATGCTAAGCAAACAGATTAAATCCAACAAGATATTGATTTCTAAATTTCCCTTCCGACGTCCGTTCCCGCAACTTCCGAAACTTAAAGAGTAGTGCCTCCGTACGAGGCTCATCATCGGGACTTACATGCAAAAATACAGTGCCTACACCTATCATGCTTTTGTTGAGTCAGCAATTTAGTAAGAGAATCTGCAAGATTATCTTCTATGGGTATTTTCTCTATAATAATTTCTTTTCTCTCAACAATCTCCCTGATGAGATGAAATCGCCTGAGTACATGCTTGGATTTCTGGTGGGACCTTGGTTCCTTTGATTGAGTAATGGCGACCGTGTTGTCCTAGTACATCGTGACCCCATTCTTTATCGCGGGAAGCACTTCCAGCTCCGTGATGAACTTCTTTATCCAGACTGCTTCTTTAACAGCCTCAGATGTTGTAATATACTCGGCTTCAGTGGTGGAGTCCGATGTAGTTGACTACTTTGAGCTTTTCCAACTGAAAGCACCGCCATTCAAAGTAAACAGATATCCTGTTTGTGATCTGTTGTCATCCCTATCGGTCTGAAAGCTCGCATCACAGTAACCAATGACTTTCATCTCAAAAAAATCTCAGAATGTCAAAAACACATCATTAGTTCTTCTAAGATACTTTAGGATTATTTTGACAACTGCCAGTGTTGCTCCCCAGTATTTGCCTGATACCTGCTCGTTATGCTAAGAGCATAAGAGACATCAGGTATTGTACATAGCATGGCGTACATGATCGATCCTATTGCTGAAGCATAAGGGATTTTACTCATACGCTCTCTATCTGAAGGAGTATGTGGACATTGCTCCTTAGATAATTTGATTCCATGACAAGTAGGTAAATTACCTCTTTTGGAATCTTCTATTTTGAATATTTTCAAAACTTTATCTATGTACGTAGATTGATAAAGTCCTAACAACCTTTTAGATCTATTACGGTAGATCTTAATACCGAGGATGTAGGCTGCTTCTCCCAAATCTTTCATGGAGAAATTCTGAGATAACCATTGCTTGGTGGCTTGCATCATGGGAATATCATTCCCGATGATTAATATGTCATCGACATATAATATAAGAAATACAACAGCACTCCCACTACTTTTCTTGTAAACACAAGGCTCGTCTATATTTTTGATGAAGTCAAATTCTTTGATTGTCTCATCAAATCGTATATTCCAACTTCTGAAGGATTGCTTGAGTCCATAAATGGATCGTGTAAGCTTGCATACTTTATTATGATCATCCTTCGATGCAAACCCCTCAGGTTGTGTCATATAGACTTCCTCTACAAGGTTCCCATTAAGGAAAGTTGTTTTGACATCCATCTGCCAAATCTCATAATCAAAGTGTGCAGCTAGTGCCAGTAAAATTTGAATGGACTTTATAATTGCAACAGACGATAAGGTTTCGTCATAGTCAATTCCTTGGATTTGTCTATAACCTTTCACCACCAACCTAGCCTTATAGGTTTGGATGTTGCCTTCTGCATCAGTTTTACACTTGTAAATCCACTTGCAGCCGATGGGTTTTATCCATTCAGTTGCATATACCAAGTCCCAGACTTGATTCTGATACATAAAGTCTATTTTGGATTTCATGGCCTCAAGCCACTTGACTGAATCAATGTCACGCATTGCTTCGTCATAACTGATGGGATCGTCATTTTCAATTACATGATCATGTTCCTCATCAATATGGAAACCATATCTTTCAGGCTCATGTCTTTCCCTACCAGACCTTCTGAGTTCATAACCTTGTGGTTGTTCCGTCGCTGCCCTGTTGAGGGGCCTGGGGTTTAGTTCTATGTTAGTTTGTTCTTCTCGTAGGTCAAGTCTACTCCCACTATATTTCTTGAGAAGGAATTCATTCTCTAGAAATTTAGCATTTCGTGAGACAAATGTTCTTTGTTCATTTGGGACGTAGAACACGTATGCTCTTGAGTTCAAGGCATATCCTACAAACTTACATTTAAATGCCCTATCATCCAATTTGTTAGTTTGTGTGAGCTTGACATATGCGTCACATCCCAAAACTCTTAGATAACTAAGACTATGACGTTTCCCAGACCATAACTCATATGATGTTTGACTAACAGTCTTGGAAAGAACTTGGTTTAGTAGTAGTGTTGCAGTTTCTAAAGCAATAACCCAAAATGAAATAGGTAGATCTGTGTCTCGCATCATTGATCGAACCATATCTAATAATGTCTGATTTCTCCTTTCGGAGACCCCATTATGCTGTGGAGTTCCCGGAGGACTCCACTGGGAAACAATGCCATTTTCTCTCAAGTAATCTTGAAATTCGTTGCTCAAGTATTCACCACCTCGGTCAGACCTTAGTGACTTAATACTTTTATTAAGCTGGTTTTCTACTTCAGCCTTGAAGTCTTTGAATTTCTCAAAGGCTTCAGATTTATACCGCATAAGGTACACATACCCATATCGCGAATGATCATCGATAAAGGTAATGAAGTAGAAGAATCCACCTCTAGCTGTGACTGACATTGGTCCTCATACATCAGAGTGTATGAGTTCTAATGTCTCCGCTGCACGTTGTCTTTTACCTTTGAAGGGTAATTTGGTCATTTTACCAAGTAAACAAGACTCACAAGTTCCATAAGGTTTATATTTGAAGGGTTTGAAATACCCATCCTTATGTAGCTTAGTTAATCTTGTTTCATTGATATGACCTAAGCGACTGTGCCATAGAAGTGATTCTTTGAGATTATTCGAGTTAACGTTGTATATATTAGAGGTTGAACATTATTTGTTAGTTTGTAAGACATAGATACCATTAAACAAAATACCATCTTCATACTTTATTTCATTGAAATAAATAGAACATTCATTACAACTTATTAGGCATGAAAAGCCTTTATTACATAAAGAATAAATTGAAATGATGTTCTTTACTAGAGAATGTACATAAACACAATCTTCTAAGTCTAAAACTAAACCATTCGGCAAAACTAATGAATAAGTCTCCACGCACAATGCAGCCAGTTTTGCTCCATTACCCATGCGTAAGTCAACCTCCCCATGATGGAGTCTCCTACTATTTCTCAGGCCCTGCACATTGTTACACAAGTGAGTCCCACAACCGGTGTCAAGCACCCAAGTAGAAGGTTCAGAGTTTTGAGAATATAGTTCAATCAAATACAACATACCTGAAGCATTGGGCTTTTTGGCCTCTTGGGCTTCCCTAGCTTCCTTGGCTTTCTAGGATCTGCAATCTTTTTTCCAATGACCATTCTTTCCACAAAAGAAACATTTCCCCTTTCTCTTTCTCTTCTCCACCTTACCATTGGGCTTTAGGTGATCTGGAGCCTTGGCTTTGCCCTTATTTTTCCTTGGGCCTCATGGCTTCAGGTCTGTACCCGTAAGCATGACGAAGGTTTTAAGCTCCGGTTTCAAGTCCTCCTCTGCTTGCTTTATCAGATTGTTCAATTCTGCTAAAGTAGCTTCTTTATAAGACAGATGAAACTGCTTAATAAAGTTAGAGAATTATGTTGGTAAGGACTGAAGAATTAAATCGTGACCTATCTCATGATCCATGATGAACCCGATGTTGGCCAATTTTTCAATGTGGCCAATCATCTTAAGCACATGTCCACTAACAGATCCTTCCTTATACCTTGTTTGTAATAAGGCACATGACACTTGGAATCTCACGGTATGAACGGAAGTTGCATACAACTCCTTCAAGTGAAAGATGATGGTTTGAGCATCCATATCTTCGTGAGCTTTCTGAAGTTCGTTCGACATAGAGCCAAGCATTATGCAAACTGCTTGCTCATCATCATCGACATGTTTCTTCCAATCATCAAATGTATCTTGGTCAGCATCTTCTGTGGGTTCAGGGGGAAATGGTCTTTCAAGAACATAGAAAATCTTTTCTTGTCGTAAGAAAATTTTAAGGTTTCTAAACCAGTCATTGTAGTTGTCCCCTTTGAGCTTATGCTCATCAAGGATGGAACGAAGTGATACTCTGTTTGCCATTTGAATGTTTGTGAAATATTTTAACCCACCTGTTAAGAGAAAATGTTAAAATTAGGAATATGTTTTCATTAATGTTTCATAAAAACATGGGCTTTTAATATTATGAAGTTGCTCCCACTCAATTGTTTTAAAATTTTAAGCAAATCGCATCAACCCCAATATGATGGATTTCTTGTGGGGCAAGGATCCCATTATCATCATTTCATAACTCCGACTAGGGCCGTTCGTTATAAAATACGATAATTAAGTAGGTTCCCAACCAATTTATGATATAAATCACAATTCCTTGATCAATGGGTTGGGCAATCAAACATGCCATAGCTGATGCTAGTCCTTGTGGACACCCAATCTTTGCCACTAAGTTATAAGACCACGCCTAAGGGTCGCTGCGTCTTATGACTCAGAAAAGTCAAACCATTATCAATAGTACGATTTATGGATAAATTGGTATTGGCCAGTCTGGTAAAGCATAGTCCTGCCAATACAGTTTAAGCCATTTGGGTCTATACTTTACAAAGGGAGTAAAATTTTAGACTTAAATTATTATTGAGGATTTTAGCAAGTTTAAGTGAATAACTGTCAAATGGATTCCTCCATTGAAAATTCCCCAGAGGGAGGGTGGAGCGAACTCTCTTAAATACCATTACCTCTTAGGCTCTTATTGCCTTGGTGACAGGAATAAACAATAGATCCTCCAAATTAGTCCAACACTTTAAATATGTTTTAAGGTAAGCTTTGAGTAAATGATTATCTAGATGTCTTCACAGCTTTTCCTTTTGGCTATAAAAAGGTAGTGAGTGAAAGAAGACACCAAATCATTATCTAACTCTAGTAATACCTTTGGTTAAATTAACTTTAGTTTGGAAAGTTTTATTAACCCCTTGGTCCCAACCCACTTGTATCTTTTATAATGTCTTTTATTATAAACAAGTGATTTATTTTATTAGCCTTAAAGGTAATAAATCTCTAAGTTCATCACGAATAATTACTTAGCTAAGGGATAAGCAATACACTCTCTATTTCTTAGAAAGTCTCTAGATGCTTGCACCCTAAAATAATCATGCCAATTCTAATCATACATAGAATCATCAAGAATATGAGTTTTAATATGTTGGAATTATTTTAGGCATTAAAAACTTTGATTAATATTTAATTATGATATTGCATTTTATTTTATTCAAATAAATTTACTTTTCACTTTTTTCTGTAGACGCGTGAACTTTAAATGTAATTTCACAATTCAACTCTTAACCAAATCATGCAAAGCTTATGCCTAAAATTAATTTCAGGGTGTTAACTTTCCAACGCGCTTTTACGCACCCAATTTCGAGTTCAATATAGAGAGAAATAATCAAAACAAATAGGACGCGCTGATACCACTGTTGGGAAGCTGCCGCGAGTGCGCAACGGAAAATTAAAATTATTATGCCGCTTTCCCTTTACCCAAGACCCTTTTTTTTTTATTCTACAAGCCTAGGCATGTTATTATATATTCTAAGCATAAAACTCATAAAACATGCAAATAACATAAACCTAAACACGCTAACTACCATAAGAACTCTAATTAAAATAAAGAAAGAAAAAGACTTACTTGAACCGTATACTCCTCCAGTCCTCCCTCTAATCTACAAGTTTTTCTCGAACTCAGCAAGCTTTTCCACGTTCCAAAGTGCCACCCAAGTGTGTGGCCTCCAAAGATGCACACACCAAAGCCAAAACTCAATGGCAAGACTACGCCTTGAGTGCACGGGTATTTTGCCACTGGTGCTAGCCTAGGCAAATACCTAAAAATATTTAACTCGAGATTCCTCTAGTCAATTAGACATAAGGATCCTCAAAATCAGTGGCTTACTCTTAAACTTTAGAGTTACCCATTTATATAAACCCAAGATATGAAAGGTTTTGGTGTAAAAATTTGTGAAGAATTCTTTTGGTTTATATAGTGCTCCAAAGACAACAAAATTAATTAAGAATCTAATGTGGGATAAAAGCTAATTTAATCTTAACCATTGGATCTTAATTTAGTGGTTTAATGAGATTATAAATGTTGGAGTTGGTGCTCAGAGCGCCAATTCCCGGTTGTATTTCTTTATGAATACTTCTGTAAAATGTTATTATAATGAATAATATATGCAATTTCTATAATATAATGTTTCTTTTAATATGGTAAAGACGTAATGACCTTAGAATGACTAGTCATGGTGCTTTTGCAAAAACGTCGCAACTGACATTGAGTTGTATCATGACATTGTCATTCTTAGACAGTTCCTGATCAAGATTTACACTACTTGGTCAGTATCGTGAATTTGGTTCAATGTGTTTTTTCACATGAATAGTAATTTCTCGAAGACTTTCAAGTGCATATTTTGGTGAATTTTTTTTTATTCACATGAATAGTAATTTTTTTATTCCAATTCCCAAAGTGCCCATATTTTCATTCACCAATCCCTAAGCCACTATGGAACCTCATAAATGATCTGTTCAATAATTAATCACATTGAACCATTTATGAACAATTCATACACCAATCATATATGCTATTATATTTATACTGTGTACTGTTAACCATTGATTTCGACTTTGTTGTGTGTGACCTTTTGGGTTCCCCTCAAGTTGGACATGAAATGAATCGTGATAATTTAATCGAACATAAATTATCCTCCAATTAGATGGTCGTTCGATTTCAATGACCAAGGTTGACATCTAGCAACATGCCAAGGCCCCCAAATGAGAAGGAAAGATATATATACCCATTCTGTATGCGATTTACATATGATACGGTCCCTCGCCTCACTATTCCCCACCTATTGACCTATGGTACGGAAAGTGTCTACCTATATGGTCAATGGTATGATGTTGATAGTGTCATGAATCGTGCTAACCCAAGAATCTCACATGATTCTTCCGCTGTGGCCACAGTCTCAAGCACTGATCACACATATCAACCCGCGAACTGAAATACTACTCTTATAAGAAAATATTATCCGAGAGAGTGCGATTCTCTATTGTATCTTTACAAACTTCATGTGTTTCAACAAATGACCCAATCATACCCTTATGACCGGATCTTTTGAACCGTGGAAGGAGAATGTCAAAGTTATTTGATCCATAAATAAGATTATAAAGACCTCAAGTCAAAGGACTAGGCATATAATCGATACAAGAAAGTTCTCAAAGACACATGGGATAAACACTCCATATGAAAACTTTCGGCGGTCAGTTCGATGGACACAAGCAACTCATGCATCCATGTGATACACCAAGCGAACGGATCTCCGCTAGTAGCCTATGAGATCGGCTACCCCACTTAAGGGCAGATCATATCATCATGCTAGTCTCTCCGCTTTGTGAACGCCCAGATTATTCACAAAACTATGACTAGGAACATTTAAGAGTAATGATTCTCATAAGGCGTGGAAGCCAGCGTCTCATTACTCCAAAGGCTTTATTACAGTGTTGATGATTCATATAAGTTATGTAAGACACGTATAATAAAGATTTCCATTTTATTAATTAATGAAAATATTACAAATACATGTACATATAGCCCATCCACAAGTTGGGTATAGGGCATATCCCTAACAAGACCAACAACACTCCAATCGACCAGACCAACCGCCAACCCTTCTTCTCAAAACAAGTAAGTTTCTACTCGTCCCATCTTCTATTTACTTGCTGTGTTACTCCATTGCTATTTCGGTGTTTTTTGGTTTTCTTCTTGATGTTGCATGTTCTTCTTATCCTTCTGGCAGGCTTATCCCTTCATTGTACATGTGATTTCTGGTTGTAGGGTGGGCATTGAGGTATAATGCATGTGTTTCAGGTTTTTGGTTTTCCATGTTTGGTTGCATGTGTTTAGGGAGAGACTTGTTGTTTGTGGCTATTGCTAGGGCAGTTAGAGATTATAGGCCCATATCATCGGTAACTAGAATAATTCTTGAGCATGTGATACTTTGAGCTGACCATTGACTGATCTTGCACCTCACGGTGACTGATGGGCATGTCTGGCGTTGTATCCTCTTCGGCCAAACCCATAGAAACTCAGCCTCATCGCGTTGCAGAAACCTTCTCAAGCTCGGGGGTACCCAACATAGAGGACTTGGATACTACTCCTACCCATTCTGAGATAAAAAATGACTTCTATCACCAAAGAGTCCCCCGGAAAGACCCTGAGCCAGGAGAACTGGGCAGTTCGGCCTTGGACATGAATCGGCCTTCCACCATTACTGGAGAAGCCTTGTGCGAGCCAACCCGACGAGGGCTCGGTCGCACTTCTCCCTTCCTTCTTCGAGTGCGGTCTTCGGTTGCCCATTCAACCATACTTTGCCGGGATGTTGGCCAGGATTGAGATCGCCCCTTGCCAACTAAACCTGAATAGCTGGAGGATTCTGGCCAGCTTGCACGTGATCTGGTACCGAGCAGGCCTCGGGGAATTGACTTTTGAAGAGTTGAAGAGACTCTACCAGCTGAAGGACTACCCAAAAACGCACCATGATTGGTACTACCTTTCTTCATATGCCGATGTCCCCGCCTTCATCAAAGACCTTCCCCAAACCAATAAAAACTTCAAAGATCCCTGGTTCTGGGCCACATGCGACTGGGGACGGACATTGTCTGTGTGCCCGGAGATGACTGAAGTCCCTGATATCTTCAGAGCGGAAGGTTAGGACCCGATGTCTCGATTTCTCTTTCTTTCTTAACTTTCATGCCAAGATACTAACTCTCTAGCCTTTCTCAGCATGCTGGGGGGATCCTCCCAAGGTTACCATGTGGTCCGTGCTAGGATCAAGGTGGCTCAAAGCTACGCCTACCACTGGAGGAGGGTAGTCAATGACTCTGCCTTCTTGGAGTTAGGGCTCGTCCAGAGCGCACCTCCACAGGTCCCGAGGCGGCTGGGTAGGCTCTTACTGACTTTCTGACTGTGCGTTTTGCTTGTTTGACCCGTAAATGCCTTGAAATCTTTTGAATTTCTGAACTGATCATGTTTTTTGCTTTTTACTTGGCAGGAATGTCTAGTCAACCCAGTGTCTTTGGCCGAATTGAAGACCTGGCGAAGGGGCCCGAGCCAAGTGGAGTGGGAACTTCCAGAAAAAAGGTGGCCACAGCGGAGGCCAAGGACCAAACTAAAGCAGTGACTTGTCCTTCTGATCAATCAACAATCCCATTTCCAAGGGCGGTCCTGGTGTCTGAAACCCGTCATTTTGGCCAATCTAGGTATGCCGGTAAACAAAAGTGCCTGATCGGACCAGGGGGTCCTGAGCAGAAAGAAGATGAGGTGGAGGAAAAACCTCTGATCAGAAGGCAGACTATCCGAAGAGAGGTTAGAACTACAGAGGCCTCTACCAAGAAGGGAAAAAACGTCGTGGTGCTCGGACCGAACGATCTTAGTGAAAAATCCGAGAAGTCACTTCCCACCTTGTGCCGACATTCAATCAACTGGCTGAAACAATTCCTCCTGAGGAGATCCCGAAATACAAAGATGTTTCTCCTGAGGCCGTGGTGACAGAGTTTTGTTCCCAGATGGCTAGGGTAATAAATTTCCTATTTCTACCCTGTAACTTTACTTGTCTGCTGTTCCGACTTCTTTCTTTCCTCATCGCAGGGAAATTATCTTATGGCCAAAACAAAGAAATACTCATGAGTCTTCTATTTGAGAGAGGCCATGCTCAAAGGCTTCAGAGTCAGCTTTCAGAAAGAGAGGCTGAGCTAGTAAAAAAGGATGAGAAAATCAAGGCTCTGAAGAGGGTCAGGGATGAGGCCCTCAAGCTGAATGAATCCATTCATAATGCATCTGATTTGGCCAAGAAGAATGTCCAAACTGCTAAAAAGGACCGGAAGGCTGCTCTGGCTGAGAGTAAACACCTGGGGTGGGAGTTGGGTGATACCGAGGCCAAGCTGAGGAGGATGGTCGAAGAGAGAGATCAGGCTCTCGAGGAGTTGAAAAAAATAGAGGTTGACTTCGAGAAGAGAGAGGCCAAACTGCAAGCGAGGGAGGCCGAACGGCAACAGAGGGAGGCTGCATTGGTGGGAGAGCAGGACAGTGCTCAGCTCAAAGAGGTCAAAGATTGTGCCGAGATCATTCCAATCCCGATGCCCGGGGTTAACATGGAGCCGATCCACACGACCATCACTACTGTAAAGGAGAGCTTTCCGCGGAAGAGGCCCGAAAATTGCTTGCCCTCCATTCGGAGGAAATCCAGGATCCGGAGCCCGTATCAACTGTTCTCCTGTCTCCGACCCCTAAAGAAATCCAACCCGAGGCTCCTGCCCCTGAAATATATGGGGCCGAGGTCGCATCCGCTCTTCCCTCCCAAACAGAAACTGAAGTTCCCCCCGCCGAGCCTGTACTAGTCGTTCAACCATCTAGGCCTGCACAAGAAGAAATAGCTGCTTTTGCGCAGGTCAATTGATGGAGGTGACCCAAAAGGGGCCCCATGTAAATTCAGACAATACGTTTCTTTTTGTAATGACAATCGTAACTCTTCATTTTTAGTACTTATCTCAAATATTTTCCGTTCTACTATTTACACTTAGCTTATTTCGGCTTCAAATTTTCTCACTTGCCCTTCAACATCTCGTTGTGATCTGGCACTCGACCAATTTTGAGTCTGACTTCGAGGTAACAATCTATCCCCGAGCCGAGATCAAATGCGTCCAGTGGGACGTAACTCGACCCCGAGCTGAGAAGAACACTTGGCTCTGGGGGAATGTTACGTCCTTAGGCCAATGAAATAGACTCAGTGGGAGTCACCCCAACCCCGAGCTAGGAAGAACACTTGGCTATGAGGGAATGTTACGTCCCCAGGCTAATGAAATAGAGTCGGTGGGAGTCACCCCAACCCCGAGCTAGGAAGAACACTTGGCTCTGGGGGAATGTTACGTCCCCAGGCCAATAAAATAGTCGGTGGGAGTCACCCCAACCCTGAGCTAGGAAGAACTCTTGGCTTTGGGGGAATGTTATGTCCCTAGGCCAATGAAATAGACTCGGTGGGAGTCACCTCAACCCCGAGCTAGGAAGAACACTTGGCTCTGGGGGAATGTTACGTCCCCAGGCCAATGAAATAGACTCGGTGGGAGTCACCCCAACCCCTAACTGGTGGAACATTGCATCGGCGGAATGAATCCAGCCCCGAATAGGTGAAACATAACAGATTCGGCCGAATGAATCCAGCCCCGATCTGGTAGAACAACGCACCGGCAGAACGAATCCAGCCCCCAGCAGGTGGAATAATGCATCGGTGGAATGAATCCAGCCCCGAGTAAGTGGAATATAATAGATTCGGTGGAACGAATCCAGCCCCGATCTGGTGGAATAATGCATCGGCGGAACGAATCCAGCCCAGAGAAGGTGGAATAATGCATCCACGGAACGAATCTGGCCCCGCGCAGGTGGAATATAATAGATTCGGCGGAACGAATCCATCCCCGATCTGGTGGAACAATGCATCGGCAGAACGAATCTGGCCCCGAGCAGGTGGAATATCACAGCTTCGGCGGAACGAATCCAGCCCCGATCTGGTGGAATAATGCATCAGTGAAATGAATCCAGCCCCGAACAGGTGGAACATTGCATCGGCAGAACGAATCCATCCCCGAGCGAGTGGAACATTTGCATTGGCGGAACGAATCTAGCCTTGAGCGGGTGGAACATAGCATCAGCGGAACGAATCCAGCCCCGAGCTGGTGGTACGTTTGAGACTTATACGAGGGAAAATTTTCAACCTCCGAGGCTCTGCTGATCCTGGCGCGGGCGTACCCTTGCCAGACCAGCGAAAAATAAAAATTCGAACAAAGTAAAATTAACAAAAAGTGGGGGTGACTTAGCACATACCCCCTGCAAATTTCAGAAGTAAAAATAACAACTCGGGTGCTCCGAGGCAGCGTCCTGCCCGAGGTTCCCAAAACACAATCCTGAACCTTACAATTTAGTGTCCCGGCTAACCAGGCTATGGATACTCCGATCCGGGCGGTTAGGACCCACAGGGGATATGGACACCCCGTGTGTATGCCTTCCCTGGATGGTTCTCATCGGGACTCACCAGCCAACTCGCAGGGGAAGAAACCTCTCTGGGTCCGGTTTACTCGAGACTTCTGCAATCAAGGGTGCCATCCGACCAAACCTAAGCAATGTGGTCTGATGGTACTCAACGGGACTCACCAGCCGACTCGTAGGGGGAGAAACGTCCCTAGGTCCGGTTTACCTGAGACTCCTGCAATCAAGGGCACCTTTCGGCCAAACCCAAGCCAGGTGGTCTGATTGTACTCAACGAGACTCACCAACTGACTCGTAAGGGGAGAAACGTCCATAGGTCCGGTTTACCCGAGACTCCTGTAATTAAGGGTGCCATTCGGCCAAACCCAAACAACGTGGTCTGATGGTACTCAACGGGACTCACCAGTCGACTCGTAGGGGAAGAAACGTCCCTAGGTCCGGTTTACCCGAGCTATTCCTCAAAAATGCGAGCAATGGGGTAGTAACGCTCTGGCCTAGGGAGTTTGATAATGACACCCATGAGTGGTGTGCCACGAGGGGTTCGCGTGTTTCCCACATGTGTCTTATCCTTTGATGCGTTCTAGATCCTCCAAGGTGAAAGGAACCAGGTCAGAACACTTCCGCCCAGGGGTTTGATAATGACACCCGAGAGTGGCGTGCCATGGGCTTGGTGCCCTTCCCAGTTACCGATCACCCATTCGCATCGAGCACATCCTAAGAATATTGAAAACAACTTTTGCATTTATTTAACAAACAAGTAAGATATACAAGTTTCTTAAAGAAAATGAGAGTTTTATTCATATTTAAAGGACCTGCTGCGCTTCTTACAACTCTTTGCGGGACATTTTAAGAGAGGCTTTTACAATGCTTTCTTCTGGTTCTTGCCTGGTAGTCCGATCACATCTTCTACTCCGAGCTTGACTCTGAGAACCCCCGATGCGTATGTCGTAGTTGTAAACTTCATACTCAGGCTGGTTCTCGAGTCTCGACTTCTTCAGATCCGTCTGGTCCGCTCTTGCTTCCAGAACATGCCGACAAGGTCCCCCCGCGCCGAGCTCTCCATAGGCATCCTTTAACCATGCATTTTCCCAGGATTTTGCATATCCCGAGAAAATCTGGAAGTCTAGCCGAGGTCTTCAGTCTGTGCTTCTTGTGGTTTTTCCCCGCGGGCTTTTTCTCTTTTCTTCTCATTCGGGGAAGACCACCACACTAATTGAGGACTAGTCTGATGGACATCCCCTTGCCTTTGGCTGACTAGTTCCCCGACCGATCCTTCAGTACAGGTAACCTGCGAAACTGAAGATTGGTAAACTGAGCAGGCGCAGCACCTACCCACATAGGAACTTGTTCAGCCGCTGCCAACGGACGTCACCCATCCACAACATTACATTCCATTCCACAACTTAACCTGGATAGGTGGCGGTTGGCTAACCCTTTTACATTCAATTCCATAACTCAAAAAAGAAAAACTTATGTGGCTGACAGCTATTTTTCATACAAACCCTTTCTTCCTCCCGTTTTGGTCTGCTTCTTCCCATTCCTTTCCCACTTCATCCATTCTGCTGTTGAACTATCCACCAACCTACGGTTTCCACCTTCTACCATCGTCTTACTACGCAAGTTGCTTTTTACTCTTTCCCCACAGACGGCGCCAACTGTTGACGGTTGATTTTCGTCCCTGGGGCAGTTTCGGGATAACTCCCCCGAGACAACCTTCCCTCAACCTTGAATTTGTTTGGTTATGGGGAGACCAAAAACAAACTTAGTAAAAGGTAAAAAAAAACGTAAAGGTTGACAAGAGAGTTTTAACGTGGTTCGGCGAAGTGAATCCAGCCTACGTCCACGGGCACAAAATGAGGGAGGTTGTTTTATTGCCAAAACTGACTCAACCGACCTGTTTTGGACAAGGTCTGAACGTGGCTGAGCAGTTGAAAGAGTGTTACAAGTGGTGTTCTTTATCTTTTTTACAAGTTTTCTTTTTCGTCTCCAAAGACCCAACATATACAAAAAAATCTACCCCCTTTTATATACTCGGGAAATACACATTGTTCCTCTAATTTTATGACGTTTCCCGCGCGGTCACCGACTGATTGACGGGCTCTCTGCCCCAAGACTGTCTTCACCGAAAGTAAGCCTACCGCCTGACGGCCTGTCACATCACTCTGCTTTCTCCACTGCCACAAGCAAAAGTAATGATGACAGCCTGTAAAGTGCCTTCGAGAAATGACACGTTTTGGACGGAATATTCAACAACTCTGATCTTGTGTCAGTCTTCAGAAGGGGTCGGCCAAGTGATCTGCCGAACTTCTAAAACTATTTCCGCCCTGACCCAAAATGTCCGAGCTCATCCGCTAGTTCGAGGGGGTAAGGCCGAACAAAACCGATCTCAATGAAAAGTGTGGTCGGCTTCGGCTCGACGTAGTCGGCCTCTGAAATATGTACCAAGTCGCATTTTCTTACTTTTGGTCCTCCGGGTGAGGTGAATTTCCCTCTTTGTCCTCATCGATCTGTACAAAAAACTTAGCTGCAGAAATCCCCATCAACAATTTGTATAGAGAAATTTAAAGTATGTTGTTAGGGTTAGTGAGATGATATGATAGAGATAAAGAGAAAGTGAAATGGAGCATTTTTGTCCTAAAAAGGCTCATTTGCCTATTCCTTGAGGAAAAAAAAGACAGTAACACTAATTTAGATAAGAAAAAATTGGCCCATAACCTAATTTTGATAATTTCCCTTTAATATTATAAATGGCCTCCAAATTTTGATTATTTCTATAAATAATTCAAAATGAAAAAGATGAAAAGTTGATCATTTGAAGAGTGTCATTGTGAAAAACTAATAAAGTTGCAAAAGCATAGGCATTGCATAGGCCATATCACGTGACAATTACAAATGTGATATTAAGAGGGTTTGATCAACTTCAATAATTTTATTATTTTATTTTCAAATCATGAAAGGGTGAGGCCACGAGAGAATCCAATTCCGGCCATGTTCAAGCCCTTCATTTTACAATCTGGAAGTGGAATCCAAGTCCAACAATCCTTCCCTAAATCATAAGATAGCCAAATAATTTCCCATAAACACTCATAATTAGACACTAATACAATCTTAATTATCCCATCTGATTTCTCTAAGCACCCCATCATTACCCCATAAGGTTTGCTAATCTTCTTCATTATATCGCCTGGAGCTTTAGAAATGTATCCCCAATTGGAAACATTTGGGCTCAAGCCCCGAATTTCAATACCCTTCAGCATTCTTACTCTTGCGTTGACATTGTCACCGCCGTTTGATCTTACAATCACCATGTGCCCATCACCGTACACGTGTAGCCGATCCGCCATGACTAATTCTCCATTAAATCTAGGCCGTAATATAAGTGGGGCATAGTTATTATTATTGTTTTCACTATGTGATCCGACGGCCATCACAACACTTTCATGAGGTCCATTGATTACATTGAGGAAAATATAATTATCTTCTCTTTCACCAACACGTGGCAGACTCCCAATACTTTCTATTGCTTCCGTGGATGTCCACGTGTCAGTCTCGGAGCTGTACTCGAACAAAACGGGGGAGTTCCTCACCAACTCAGCAAACAAAAACCGGAAATGATCCGCATCCGGCCCGCTTGTGAGTAACTTCATCCCGGATCTTCGCCACGACGACGTGCCACGTGGACCAAGTGGGCTTGCAGGGATTATTTTAACTGTCTTGCGGACCAAATTAACCGCAATAACTGCCTGGCGGGTGTTGCAGACAAAAAGAAAAATATTCCCACAAGCTGTCAGAAAATAAAAATCTTCGCCGGGGGAAATAAGCGGTTTCAGTAAATCAGCAATAGCTATCTTGAACCAGCGAGCTGATTGATCAGAGAAGCCTTCAAGTATTGCATCTCTAAGCCAACGCTTCTTGTAGACAAAGAGCCACGTGGTTGACTTTGACCTTAAATTGCATTCACGAACAAAACTTTGGTCAGATATAACACAAGCAATTGATTTGCTGACCAATTTCATAGCCATGATTTCTGGTAAAGTTAGATACAGGAGTATGTTTTGTATGAGCTCAGAGGGAAGAAGGCAAAAGCCTATAGCATTATTTGAGGTCAAATTTGGATAATTATCCATATTGTTGATTTATTTGGAAATTTTAGGAAGCTTTATAATAGTTTTTTTTTTTTTTTATTTAAAAAAAAAATTATGACAAACGTCTAAATCACTTTTTTATTATATACATCGTTATAAAGAATAAATGAATGTAAATGTCCATGTCGTATTTATAAAGATTAGTTATTTTTTTGATGGATCATCATTGGTTAGATCCCGAATAAATTGAGAACACGACTTAAAAATTGTGAAAACAAAATTGAAGTCTAATAATTATATGAATTTTTTATTCAATCACGTAATCATGAAGAATCAAACTCAAAACCTACTTAATTTATGGAGTTAGAGTATTTTGATCAAGTGAACTATTAGTTAATTTTTTTTTAATTAATAAGTTAATTTGTATTGTAATTGCAATAATTAAGTATACTTGGTTTTGGTTAAGTGATTAAATGACAAGGGTTTCCAACGAAGCAGCCATCATGGTCGGAGAAGTGGACGGTGGACCAAATTGAATATTTTTCAATTTTGTTGACGTATTTGATTTGTCTTAATACCGTATAATTAATTAACAAAGTTGTTTAAGTGTTGTTCAAGGCACGCGAGCACTGAGTAGTGTGTGTGTTAGTAAAGAGCCATGAGTCATTCTGCCGCCGAATGGTAGACGACGAGAGTGAGGCCTGATATAGACCTTTCTCCTTTTTTTTTTCCCAACTGTGCTGTGTATTTTATTGGGATGAGCTATAGCCGGCCATCAAACTCAAGGGCACTCTTTTGTTTTTAATCATTAGAAACTCCACGTCAAATCACTCATTCCGGACTTAATCGGAACATATAAAATCTTTGGCTATCTCAGACTCTTATAAAAAAACGTATTTATTGATGGAGATTTCTGCACATAAGGAATTTGAACAGTTCGGTAAGGGCAGAAAGGGAATTTTCCCCGATCGAAGGATTAGTGTTCGGAGGGTATAAGTTATTCTTCAACTCTGCGTGGAGCTCGGGTCCAGTTTTCTCGGGATGACCGACCAGAGGAAGCAACATGGCACATACTTTATAAACCGACCACATCAGAGCCGAGGCCGACCACAATAGACCGACAGCTCGGCTTGGTTTTACTTCACCTCCCAGAAACGGTTGAGGAGTTCGGATATTTCGGGTCAGGAAGATATTAGTTTGGGAAGCTCGGCAGATCACTTGACCGACCTCTTGAAGACCGACGAAAGATCAGAGTTGTTGGAATTTCCCTCAGAAACGTGTCATTATTCAAAGGATCTTTACAGGCTGGCACCATTATTGTTGCGTGTGGCTATGGAGAAAACAGAGTGACGTGACAGGCCGCCAGACGGTAGACTTGCTTTCGGCGATGACAGTCTTGGGGCAGAGAGCCCGTCAATCAGTCGGAGATCACGCAGGAAACGTCACAAAAGTGGAGGAACAATGTTGTAATTCCTGAGTATATAAAGGAAAGTTAGATTCATTTGTAAAGAATAAGAAAACCAGTAACCGAAAGAAAATGAGCCCTACTTGTAAAGCAACGTAAGCAAAATAGCTCGGTTTTCATTAGGCCATCCATGAAAACAGGTCGGCCGAGCTGGCTTTGATAATAAAAGTAACATCCCATTTTGTGCCCGTGGACGTAGGATGGACTCGCTCCGCCGAACTACGTTAAAACTCTCTAGTCGATTTTTGTGTTTTCTCCGCTTTTTACCACATTTGTCTTTGGTCTCCCCATAACCAAACAAATTCAAGGTTGAGGGAGGGTTGTCTCGGGAGGGTTATCTCGAAACTATCTCTGGGACGAAAATCATCCGTCAACAGTTGGCGCCGTCTGTGAGGACTGAACGAAAAACAACTTGTGTAATGAGACGATGGCGGAAAATGGGAACCATAGATCGTCGGAGAGTTCAACTACAGAGTGGATGAGGAAAATGGAGGAAAACATGCGGAATGATAGGGAGGAGATACAAACCCTCATGAAGGCCATGTTGGAGAAGTTGGAAAGGCTAGAAAAGACGAATAATGATAGGTTGGAGGCTGGTCCAAGTCAGATGAGAAATGAGATAACAGAACGAAAAAGGGTGGTAGACCTAAGTGGTGATGATGAACCCGGGAGGAAGGATCCACAGAGGGTGAGGTCAGTGGTGATAGCGAGAGCATCGCCAGCGGAAAGAATGTGGGGGGGGGGAAGAAGAAGAGAGGTGAACGCCAGAGTCTTCAAGTAATAGCTCACGCTCTAAGAAGGGAGAAGATAGAAGACACGGGAAAGGGGAGCAAGAGGTATCTAGTCATGGTGCAAGTCGTGCTCGGGGCAGCAGACGTGATGAAGTTTGGGGGAGGCAACTTGATGATACTGATAACCATATGAAAGCCTGGTTTAGAAAGGAAATGAAAAAGTGGGAAGAAAACCTAAATACGGATAAAGGGATGGTCAGGACTGAGATATGGTATCTCCCTTCACAGAGGAAATCATGTCCGCTGAATTTCCTAGGCGGTTCACCATGCCTTCTATGAGCTCCTACATGGGCCATACTGACCTTACATCCCAAATTGAGAGTTTTGTTTTGTTGATGGAGGTCCAATGAATGGTAGGATAGGCCATATGCAGGGTATTCCCTCTAACCATGAGTGGGCCTGCAATCTTGTGGTTTAGAAGCTTGACTCCGGGAAGTATCGACAGTTTCTCTCATCTCCAGAAGTCCTTCGTCCAGCACTTCAAAGGAGCGAATTTCCCAAAAACGACAGTAGGGGAATTGAGGTTGATGAAGTAAAGGGACAATGAGCCCCTAAAGAACTTTGTTGAAAGATACCACAGTATGGTGCTCGAGGTCGGGGCCTATGAGTCGACGGAGGCTCTGGAAAGTCTTAAGGGGGCCCTGAAGGTCGGGAGATTATGGACTCACTTTAGGGTCCATGAAATACCAGACTACGCCACTGCTCTGGAGTTGGCTAGGAAGTTTATTTTGATGGAGGAAGAGGAAAAGGACGCCCGGAATGAAAGGGTTCAAAAGGAAAAAGTGTTGAAGTCGGAGATGCCGCGAAGGCCAGATAAAGAGTTGAGGAATCCTCCTCCGAGACAAAGGGAGTTCAGGCCAGTGCCTCCCAACAGTGTACCACAAGAAAGAAGGGTAAATCATGTGGCCGAAGGAGCATGATACACACTTCTGAACAAGCCGATGGCTCAGATCGTCAAAGAAATTCAAGGAAGGGGCCTACTGATGGAGCCCGATCTGAGGAAGTACTCGGTGGAAAAGAAGGGTGAGAAATATTATTGCGTGCATCATAACATGATGGGACACTTAGCGGAAGGTTGTAAGGACGTACGAGAGCAGATTGAGAACCTAGCGCAGAACGGCTATCTGAATGAGTACATCAACCAGGGGGCCATAGCGGACCGATATCGTGACCGGCGTAATGTAGGCATTGCATTTTTGCATATCGAACCCGATAAAGAGTCTCGTAAGGAGGCACTACCTTTAAGTCATGGAAGTTGCGGAAAACGGTCGTCGGAAAGGAGAAGTCAAGAATTGACATATTATTGGTTTTGATTCGCTAAGTTCGCTCAGAGTTCGCATGTTGAATCTTCGTTTCGAGGTACATCTTTGACCCTAAATTCCCGCAAATCACTCTAAGCCCACCTAAACACCTAAACCCACATCCAAAGCCCATGAAACCAAAATAGATCAAACACCAAGCCCACCACCCATGAGGCCCACGACCATGACACCAAAATTCACCCTCCTTGCACTATTCAAACATGATTTATCCTTCCACCAATTTACTTTACACCTTTGATCTCACCTTTTACCTTGACACCTAATTTCCAAGGCATTATTAGATCAACCCCATATCATTTAGCCATCACACCCCACGCCCATCACCATCCCCTCTCATTTTCTTCATTTTCCATCACATTTTTTTTGAATTTTCAACAAAGGGTCACAATTATACATAACCTTCCTTCCATTTCCAAACAAAACTTGTCATTTCATTTCCTTTCCTTTCAACCTTTATTGAATTTTCAACAAAGGATCACAATTATACATTACCTTCCTTCCATTTCCAAACAAAACTTGTCATCAAATTGATTACCTTTCATTATCACTTGCCAATCTCATTAATGCCCTCCATTTGCCTATTTAAACCCTCATTTTTCTGCCTTGGGACACATAATACACATCAAGAAAAGATTAAGCATTTTGAAGAACAAAACAGCCCCTTGCCTCCCCTTGCTCTCACGTACACAGCTCTCTCCTTCACTGCCTTAGTCACGCCCAAAGGCCATCCTCCATTCAGCCCCTTGTCACGTCCATACATGCCTCAAGTCAGTGCCTCAAGTCACGCCTAAACCATCAACAAAGCAGCTCTCCACTCAGCCCCCTTGTTCACGCCTCAAGTCAGCCCTCACAGCCCCTTCTCACGCCTCTAATCACCCCTCAACTCACTGCCTCAAGACACGCATAAAGCCTCCAATTCAGTACATCATCTAGCCTCCATTTAGACCTGAAAGTCACGCCCCTCACTGCCTCTCACACTCCTCTATTCAGCCCTCCACCTTGTCTTTATAGTTCACGCAAATTAGCCTCCCATTCCAGCCCCAAGAAACACGCCCAAACAGTCCCCTTACACGTCCAAACCACTGCTTCATATTACCCCTGAAACCAACTCCTAAATAACCCTAATTTTAGCCCCCAAACCAGTGAATAAACTCCCCTAAACACCCTCTAAAATTCGCCCAAAATAGCAGCTCAAACACACTCAAAACAGTCCTCAAATTCACCGAAACAGTGAATAAAAAAACTGCACTTGAAAGTCTTCGAGAAACCGAACAAACGGCAGTCCAATACCCCTCAAAATTCACCAAAACAGCCCATAATTCATTGCAAACCAGTGAGCAAAGTGTGGAGATTTAAATTGCAGCGAAACGAAGTGGAAATCGCGGAGGAAACAGCGAAACAGTGAGTAAAACGTGGAAACAGTGAACCGGTGGAATCGTGGTGTCTTAGCCTTTCCGACGGCCATATAACGCACCTCCAAAGAACGACAAAAAAAAGGTTAGACCTGAGGGTTTATATTATTAAATTTATTCACAAAAAATAATGATTTAAAAAAATGTGTTTAGCATGAATAGTTAGTTTGGCATGTTATTTGGAATTTGTTCACATGAAATAATGATTTAGTGTATGATGTGATTTTGGGTGAATGGAATATGTGTTCTTTCTTGTGGTATATTGGATGGAAACCCGGACATAAATTCATAGCCGAATCCGAATGGACGGTATTATGGTTTGCACTCGGGATACAATGCCCCGTACCACTTGAAGGATTCATGTATTCCATTTCATCCAACTTGTATTTGAGCATGATTAGGTCATTAGAACGTTATTTTATTTCAAGAATGTTTTAGTTATTTATCTTTTGTATGAGAAATTTAAGTTTAGGTATGTTTAGATTACTATGTATGTAACATGTTTGATGTGTGATGCCGAATGTTTGCCGTGGTAAAAATTTACTTTCAAAGCATGCGAATTTAGATTTAGGCCTATAGGAATTTAGAGTAGTTTTACCAATGTATGTCTTGTAGACTTGGTTAATATTACACAAATCCATCCATTACAATTGACATAAGTAAGGGACCATTCTGAACCCAACGGTTTGAGGTCTTCCCTTGCGAGGGGTGAGTGCGGCCTTAAATCATTTTCCCGGTTCACACTGGGTGGCGACTCCTTTATTCTCCGGTTTAGTCCTCCGTTGGCTACTCCGTACTCCCAACTAGGCCCTGAGTCTAGAACAGCATGCGTCGCCCAGCTCCTGTTTCCTACACGTAAACACACACGTATAACGCTAGCGTACGTATCGTTCAAGTAGTATAAAAATATCGATCCCACTAGGACTTAATATCAAATCTATTAATTTTATGAGGTCAAATGATTACTAGTATCTAATAGGTTGTTTGATTGATTTGAAATGGTGACGATTCTAAATTTAAAAACAAGTAAATAAAATTGTTCGAAAGTAGGTTTTAAGAAAATTCAATGTTAAAAACTATCTAGGGTTGTGATTTCTTTTAATATTATTTTAAAGATGAAGTGGTTATCTTAAAGTTGGGTAATATATTGATTTATTAACCTGGAACACTAAATTATGTAAAAGCCTCTTCCGATGGTCAATTACAAATACCTAGTATAATCCAATTGAACCATATGTCTATGTCAACCAAATTACCTAGATTCATTAAGATTAAGTTCCAATTAAGGCTACCCCCGCCCGACATGTATATTCCTATCCTGTAAGGAAATCTATTAAAGGGTTATCTATCCTCAAGGAAGATCATGGGCTATTGAGTCTAAGGTCTTTTAAACTTAAAATACATATGTCTAGTTCATTTTAAGTTTACCTAGTCAATTTCATTAATGGCCAGTTAATTAAAAAGCATTAAGATTAAGACTCAATAAATAAATCTTTATATTACCCAAACTATAATCTAACCCGTTATAAACCGGTGATATTAAAAGTCATCACAACCCCAGATAACTAATTTAGTTACAACACATAACTAGGGCTGGTAAAAACTTGAAAATAAAAGACTTGAAGTAAAAATGCGGTAAAGTAAATACTGAAAAGTAAATTACAATAAAATAAAATGCTAAGGTAAAAGGAATTACTTTTACTACTACCAATTTAGATATCTCTCATAAAATAATATATAAACTTGTGATAATATTACCAACCGACCAATCTGGCGGTATCCTAATTAAGTCAAATTAAGTCCAACCAGCCATTAAGGCGGTAATATTTGTCCATTGACTAGCCATAAAGGCGGAACCAAAATTAAATTACCAACCGACCAATCTGGTGGTATCCTCGATTAGTCAGGTTTAAACCAGATTAAAATTAAATTACCAACCGACCAATATAGCGGTATCCTTTTTAAGTCAAATTTTAAATAGTGAATATATTATTTTTAAGGGAGATTAATCTAAATAGCAATAGTAAAATAATTACCTTTCACCATAGCTGGGGAAGTTACCTCCTTATGGTGAATAGTAAAAACTGTAAAAATAAAGAAAGTAAATTACTATTATTACAAAAAAGTAATTAAAATTATTACAAAACTAAAAACTAAAAATTAAAAGAAACTTAGAGAGAGAAGAACTCCCTATTTACATCAAAGAAATGGGAGAGAATGGTACAACAAAATCTGAAATCTCGACCTGAATTTATAGGCCTCGGTGGGGTTCCAGCATCGCGACGCCAGGGTCTTGCGCGTCGCGACGCTGAAACAGTGAGGCGTGGCACAATGACGGCTTGACACGTGGCGATTCGGATAAGAAGATAAGGCGACACGTGGCGAGGCGGCTAACAAATCAATAATTGATGCTGAATTGTTGCTCTGAATTGTTGCTCCATGAAAAATTAAGATGATTCCTCCACCCTGGGTTGTAAGTGTTGGAATATGGATTGTTCCTCTGTCTATTGAAATTGTTGACATAATTCACCGTCTCTTCAAGTTGGTTTAGTTCTGGTGCTCCTCCATATGGTGAACTTGTGGATCCAGTGGTAAGAGTCTCCATGAATTTGCATATCTGATCTAGCTTGGCACTGACTGCTTTATTGGCTCCACTTTCATAAATTCCTGCAATTCTTTGGATCATGCTCCTTTCTGTTGGCCACAAGGAATTGTTGTTGGCCATTTCTTCGATTAGTTCCCAGGTTTGATCTTCTCCTTTCGCCATTAAAGCTCCTCCAGCATCAGCATCGATTGTGGTTCTCATTATTCCAGAAAGTCCATTATAGAATGTTTGGACTTGAAGTCATTTTGGAATCTCATGGTGAAGACATTTTCGGAGTAAATCTTTGTACCTTTCCCAAGCTTCGTAGAGAGTTTCTGAATCTTGTTGTACAAAGGATGTGATGTCATTCCTCAGCTTTCCGGTTCTAGCTGGTGGAAAGTACTTTGCAAGAAATTTGGTGGCTAAAGTGTTCCAAGTTGTGATGGAACATGTTGGTAGTGAATGTAGCCAGACTTTAGCTCTGTCCTTCAAGGAGTATGGGAAAACACGCAATCTCATTGCTTCTTCAGCTTCTCGGTTGTAATTGAAAGTGCCGCAAACTTCCAGGAAGTTGCTGATGTGGGCATTAGGATCTTCAGTTGCATTCCCCCCAAACTGAACTGACTGCTGAATCATCTGAATGCATGTTTTGATGTCACCTGCATTTGCTGGTAATGGAGGAAGTACAATGCAAGAAATAAGTCTGTCAACCACCGGAATGGTTCTGTCTCGAATAGGAATGGGTGGTGCAACTTCCAAAGGTTCAGGTTCCATGTTGACTAAAGCTTCTTGGCCTTCTCGCCTTTCCCTTCTCAACTGTCTGATGGTTCTTTCAATTTCTGGGTCAAGCGGTCGAAGTTCAAAACTTCTGGTTCGTCTCATGAATTTTCTGAGAACCTAAAACACAAGAAAACAAAAACAATAAGTAAAAAGAAATTAGATACAAGTAAAGGTATCTAACCTTAAAACTAATAGTGAATGATAAATAAGTCCCCGACAACGGCGCCAAAACTTGACTGGCGTAAACACACACGTATAACGCAAGCATACATATCGTTCAAGTAGTATAAAAATATCGATCCCACAAGGACTTAATATCAAATCTATTAATTTTATGAGGTCAAATGATTACTAGTATCTAATAGGTTGTTTGATTGATTTGAAATAGTGACGATTCTAAATTTAAAAACAAGTAAATAAAATTGTTCGAAAGTAGGTTTTAAGAAAATTCAATATTAAAAACTATCTAGGGTTGTGATTTCTTTTAATATTATGTTAAAGACGAAGTGGTTATCTTAAAGTTGGGAAATATATTGATTTATTAACCTGGAACACTAAATTATGTAAAAGCTTCTTCCGATGGTCAATTACAAATACCTAGTATAATCCAATTGAACCATATGTCTATGTCAACCAAATTACCTAGATTCATTAAGATTAAGTTCCAATTAAGGCTACCCCCGCCCGACATGTATATTCATAACCTGTAAGGAAATCTATTAAAGGGTTATCTATCCTCAAGGAAGATCGTGGGCTATTGAGTCTAAGGTCTTTTAAACTTAAAATACCTATGTCTAGTTCATTTTAAGTTTACCTATACAATTTCATTAATGGCCAGTTAATTAAAAAGCATTAAGATTAAGACTCAATAAATAAATCATTATATTACCCAAACTATAATTTTATAAACCGGTGATATTAAAAGTCATCACAACCCCAGATAACTAATTTAGTTACAACACATAACTAGGGCTGGTAAAAACTTGAAAATAAAAGACTTGAAGTAAAAATGCGGTAAAGTAAATACTGAAAAGTAAATTACAATAAAATAAAATGCTAAGGCAAAAGGAATTACTTTTACTACTACTAATTTAGATATCTCCCATAAAATAATATATAAACTTGTGATAATATTACCAACCGACCAATCTGGCGGTATCCTGATTAAGTCAAATTAAGTCCAACCAGCCAATAAGGCGGTAATATTTGTCCATTGACCAGCATAAAGGCGGAACCAAAATTAAATTACAACCGACCAATCTGGCGGTATCCTTGATTTGTCAGGTTTAAACCAGATTAAAATTAAATTACTAACCGACCAATATAACGGTATCATTTTTAAGTCAAATTTTAAATAGTGAATATATTATTTTTAAGGGAGATTAATCTAAATAGCAATAGTAAAATAATTACCTTTCACCCTAGCTGGGGAAGTTACCTCCTCATGGTGAATAGTAAAAACTGTAAAAATAAAGAAAGTAAATTACTATTATTACAAAAAGTAATTAAAATTATTACAAAACTAAAAATTAAAAATTAAAAGAAACTTAGAGAAAGAAGAACTCCATATTTACATCAAAGAAATGGGAGAGAATGGTACAACAAAATCTGAAATCTCGAGCTGAATTTATAGGCCTCGGTGGGGTTCCAGCATCGCGACGCCAGGGTCTTGCGCGTCGCGACGCTGAAACAGTGAGGCGTGGCACAATGACGGCTTGACACGTGGCGATTCGGATAAGAAGATAAGGCGACACGTGGCGAGGCGGCTAACAAATCAATAATTGATGCTGACGTGGCAAGGCGGCTGAGAGAAATTGTCGGCACCGTAGGATTGCGACACGTGGCGACACATGTCATGCTGTGATTGGCTGATGATGACGTGGCATGTTGACTCGGTTGACCTACTGACGTGGATGATGACATGGCACGACTCGTGGAAGAGTTGACTCGTTGACCGGATGACGTGGCGACACGTAGGATGACACATGGCACACGTGGAAATAGTAATTATCGGCAACGTAGGATGATGACACGTGGCAGGGCGCGTGTTAGCAAAGTCAAATTTCTCAAATTCTGACCCGTTGACCCGGCGCACGTTAGCAGCTCTGGTGAACGTTAGGCGTCGCGAGGCCAAAGGCTTGCGCGTCGCGGCGTGCCAAAATTACTGAAATGCCATTTTTGCCAATTTTTCATGTTTTGGTCTAAATCAGCTCCAGAATGTCCTGAAACTTTATTTATCTACAAAATAACACAAAACACATCAAAATATTCATAAAACTCAAGAAACTATATAAAATATTAGGTTTAAATGAGTGAGAAATAGTGCTAGAAATACCATTCATCACAGCGGCCAGGGCATAGACATATGTATACCATCGCCGGTGGGAGGACATTGGCCGAAGACTTGAATCGGTCAAGAAAGAGTTACAACAGGATCCAAAGGTCGGAGGTGTTGTCGGTGGGGCAGGCCTCAAGCGTGAAAAGAGATCGGTCGGTCCCAATAATGTTCACTGATGAGGATGCCCATGGGGTGAGTTTTCTGCATGACGATGCACTCATAATTATGCCGGTGATAGAGGGAGCCGAGGTAGATAGGATCTTGGTGGATCTAGGGAGCGCGGTCGACATATCTCCAAGGAGGCCCTGAACGGACTGGGGGTAGAGTATGCTAAAGTAATCCAGGACGAGACTCCTCTGTATGGGTTCGGAGGGGCAGCGGTCATCCCCTTGGGAATGATACAACTAGCCATGACGATCGAGATTCCCCCCCCCACCCGAACGATCATGATGGACTTCACAGTAGTGGACTACATGAGCAGTTACCAGGTCATTGTGGGCCGGCCTTTCATGATGAAGACAAAGGCCGCCATGTCGTGTTATTATTTGAAGCTGAAGTTTCCCACCCGAGCTGGGGTCGGGGTTGTATGTGGAAGTCAGAAGGTAGCCATGAGTTGTTTCGCCACCGTTTCAAAAGAGACTCTTTGTATCGAGAATGATAGTCAGAAGAAGAGAATAAGGGAATTTGGGGAGGAGACAGATGAATCTCCAGATGCGCAGTCTGAGGAGTTTGCCCAATTGGGGGCAGCAGAAGAGCTGAAGTCAGTGGAACTCTTCGGCCCAGGGAAATTCATTAAGGTATGAGCAGGTTTGGAGGAAAACCTGAAGCATGACCTTCTGAAGTTTCTAAAGCAGTATTCAAATATTTTTGCGTGGGAGCATAGTGACATGCCCGAGATAGACCCTTAATTCATCAGCCACCATTTAACGGTGGATCCAGCTCATAAGCCGATCAAGCAGAAGAGAAAAATATTCAATAAAGAATGATGTGAAGCAGTTATTCCAGAACAGATCGGGATGATCACCCACCGGGTCCGGTATTTTGAGACCGATCAGAATGAAGAACTCATCAGGAATCACCTCGAACTAATCGAAGAGAAACGGGAGAAGTCTGCTATGAAAACGGCTGCCTGTCAACAGAGAATGACCCGTTTCTATAATAAGAAGGTTCAGATTCGATCTTTTCTCCCTGGAGATTTGGTTTTAAAGAGGGTCACATTAAATACCCGAAAACCGGAGGAAGGTTCATTAGGCGCCCAATGGGAAGGGCCATACCTAGTGGTGGAGATAGTAAGATCGGGTATCTATCTTCTGGAGCAGTTAGATGGAACCCGACTCAAGAAGCCTTGGAACGCTGAGATGCTGAGGAAGTACTTCCAGTAGACTGTTTCTTTGAACCACCAAGCTATTAGATGAGTTGGCTAGAACCAGAAATTTTTTATAAAGTCTCTCTTGAAATGACCCACTAAGAGTTGTAAGAAGGGCAGTAGGTCCTATGAATATAAACATGACTTTCTGGTCCACTTTACTTGTTATTTAAATTGAATATGAAAGTCATGTTCAATATTCTTAGGATGTGCTCGATGCGAATGAGTAATCGGTAGCTGGGAAGGGCACCAAGCCCGTGGCAAGCCAATCCCAGGTGTCATTATCAAACCCCCGGGTGAAAGTGTTCCGACTTGGCCCCTTTCACCTTTGAGGATCCAGAACGCATCGAATGATGAGGTGCATGTGGGAAAAACGTGAACCTCTCGCGGCACGCCAATCCCGGGTGTCATTATCAAACCCCTGAGGCCGAAGTGTTACTACCACATGACTCGCATCTTTGAGGAGCACCTCAGGTAAACCGGGCCCACAGAGGTTTCTTCCCCTGCGAGCCGGCTGGTGAATCCCGCTGAGAACCATCAGACCATCTGGCTTGGGTATGGCCGAATGGCCCCCTTGATTGCAGAAGTCTCGTGTAAACCGGACCCATAGAGGTTTCTTCCCCTGCGAGTCGACTGGTGAGTCCCGCTGAGAACCATCAGACCACCTGGCTTGGGTATGGCCGAATGGTCCCATTGATTATAGGAGTCTCGGGTAAACCGGACCCATGGAGGTTTCTTCCCCTGCGAGTCGGCTGGTGAGTCCCGTTGAGAACCACCTAGGAAGGGCACACACTGGGTGTCTTCTCCCCCTTGGGGATTTTCCTGACCACCTCGGATCAACGTATCCGTAAACTGGTTAGCCAGGACACTGAATTGTAAGGTTCAGAATTGTGTTTTGGGAGGCATCGGGCATGACGCTGCCTCAGAGCGCCCGAGTTGTTGTTTTTTCATGAATTTCTGTGGAGTATGTGCTAAGTCACTTCCATTTTGATAACTTTACCTTGTTCTATTTTTTTTCGCTGATACCCGGCAAGGGGATGCCCGCGCCAGGATCCGCAGAGTCTCAGAGGTTGAAAATCTTCCCTCGTGTAAGTCTCAAATGTTCTATCAACTCGGGGTTGGATTCGTTCCTCCGAGTCTGCTTTATTCCACCAGATCGGGGTTGGATTAGTTCCGTCGAGTCTGCTTTGTTCCACCATCTCGGGGCTGGATCCGTTCCGCCGAGTCTATATTATTCTTCTCACCTCGGGGTCGGGTTACGTCCCACCGAGTGTCTGATTTTGGCTTAAGGACGGACCGTGCGAAGACACTGAGGATGACCTGAGGTGGCACCAGAGCAGTTTCTGCATATTTCCCAAGGACAGCCACCTGACGGCCGAGCAACACACTTCTGATTTTCGTAGTTCCCGGCACCAACTCATACACTCGTTGGAACCGAGAACTAGGGGACAGATTTTGATGGGGATTTCTACGGCTAAGGCTTCTGAACAGTTCAGTAAGGGCAGAAAATGAAGTTCTCCTCACCTAGAGGACCAGCGCTCAGAGAGTATGTGTTGTTTTTCAACCCGGCTTGGAGCTCGGGTAAAGTTTCCTCGGTATGACCGACCAGAGGAAGCAGCACAGCGCGAATTTTAGAAACCAACAACATCATAGCCGAGGCCGACCACATTAGACTGGAAGCTCGTCTTAGTTCTGTCTTGTCTTCTGGGACGGGTAGAAGAGTTCAGATATTCCGGGTCGGGACGAAAGTGGTTAGGGAAGCCCGACAAGTCACTTGGCCGACCTCTTGGAGACCGATGCGGGATCAGAGTAGTTGGATTTTTCCCTCCAAAATCAACTCTCACATTCGAAATTTGACAGGCTATCATCGTTAATGAAAAGGTTTGACAGTGTACTTTTACGGCAAGATGTGATAGGAAAAAAGGGGGGTAGACTTTGCTTTCGGCGATGACAGATTGGGGAAGAGAACCTGTCAAATCGCCGGAAATCCGCACACATGCAGGGCTGACGTCATAAAGATATGGAAACAATGTTGAATATCCATTAGCATATAAGGGAAGGTTGATCACATTTGTACAGGTTACAAAAATTTTACATTTGAGAATCACTTGTAAGAAATATTGAAAGAGAACAAACTGCTCGGTTTCTTTAGACCTTCACTAAAACAGGTCGGCCGAGCTCGGTTTGATAATAAAACGAACCCCCCACCCTACTTTGTGCCCGTGGACGTAGGCAGGATTAGCTCCGCCGAACCATGTTAAATACTCTTTGTTCGATTTCTTGTGTTTGTCTTGCCTTTCACCAAATTTGCATTTGGTCTCCCCATAACCAAACAAATTTAAGGTTAAATGAGGATTGTCTCGGGCGGGTTATCTCGAAACTACCCCTGGGATGAAAATCACCTGTCAACAGTATTCACTGGATTCGAACTCAAGACTTCACGGTGAGATCATGAACGTTACACCACCAAACCACGTTCATTGGGAATAACTCAAGGGCACTCCTCTTATGCCTTTCTGTGATTTCTTTTTCTAATGGTGTTTATGTTGGAAATCTTAGTAATGGAAACTTGGAAAACGTGTAACATACGATTTCAAAACATGACAAGTCTAAATAAAAGTGAAAATTCACGTAAAACAACAAATACTTTATTAGAATTGTTGGGAAACAAGGAAGGAGAAGATAATAGAATTCATCAATAATTTTGAATTTATCTATATGTAATTTATAGAGATTTAACAACCTTTGCCATACACCCTTTGAGATTTAACTGCTAATTTATAAAGAGTTGCAACATTATGAAGAATTAAATTATACGTCTCACTACATATCATGTGTATGTACGAGTCACATATAAACAGATCACGTATATCTTCATTATCTTATTATAAAATATGGATACTTATAAAGTGTTAAACAATCTTATTATTATTTTTATTTAATGTGAGATTTTTTTACAATTTGCCAAACCCTATATTTATATTTGAACAAATAAAATCTAATAATGTAAATATCCAAAAATTACCGACAACAAGAGATGCATTGATCTATTTTCCCTAGGTACAGAACATGTAGGTTCCAAACTTATCTAAAACTTCAACTTCTATGGCTGATCCTCTGCCTCTCCTCCACAACCATGCAAGAACAACGGCCTTATCTTCTTCTTTGAGAAACAACAACAACAATAACAGCAACATAAACAGTCAATGTCAACAACACTCGTGTCTTGTCTCACTAGAAAAATGTTCCACAATGTGGGAGCTCAAGCAGATTCATGCTCAAATGCTAAGGACAGGCCTCTTCTTCGACTCCTACGCTGCCAGCAAAATCGTTGTCTTTTCTGCTCTTCAAGACTCCGGAAGCCTCTATTATGTACGTTTGGTCTTCTCACAAATCTCCAATCCAACCAACTATACTTGTAATTCCATAATTAGAGGCTACACAAACAAAAATTTGCATCAAGAGGCACTTCTTTTTTATCATGAGATGTTTGTTCAAGGTCTAATTCCTGAAAGATTCACGTTTCCTTCGTTGTTTAAATCATGTTCTGATCTTTCTGTTGGAAAACAGTTACATTGTCAAGCTATAATGTTTGGGTTGGCTTCGGATTCTTACATACAGAACACTTTGATGACTATGTATTCAAGTTGCCGGTGTTTGGTTTCAGCGGAAAGGGCGTTCTTTAAAATGGATGATAAGAGTGTGGTTTCTTGGGCTACAATGATTGGTGCTTACTTGCAATGGGATCAACCAGATGAGGCTATCAAGATTTTTGAGAGAATGGAAAGTGAAAATGTGAAGCCAAATGAGGTTACTCTAGTTAATGTTTTGACTGCATGTGCAAGAGCGAGAGAATTAGCAACTGTAAAACGAGTGCATGAGTGTGTTGATGAAAATGGTTTTGGGTCTCATGTGGTGCTCAAAACAGCTCTTATGGATGCGTATTGCAAGTGCAATTGCATCTCATTTGCTAGGCATTTATTTGAAAGGATGCCTGAGAAGAATTTGTATTGCTGGAATATTTTGATTAAAGGATATGTTGAGGATAGCGCATACGAGGAAGCTTTAGCACTCTTTCGTGATATGCAATCTAAGGGCCTTACAGGGGATAAAGTGACAATGGTGAGTTTGTTGATTGCTTGCACTCACGTGGGTGCCCTTGAGATTTGTACCTGGCTGCATGCCTATATCATGAAGAAGAACATTGATGTGGATGTTGCCTTAGGAACTGCGCTTGTGAACGCATATGCTAAATGTGGTAGCATAGCTAATGCAGTAAGAGTATTCAAAGAACTGCCGAAGAAAGATATCATGACTTGGACAGCCTTGATTGTTGGCCTTGCAATGTGTGGACAAGGAAATGAAGCTCTGGAATATTTCAACGAGATGCAGATTAGAGGGGTGAAACCAGATGCAGTTACCTCTGTTGGTGTCTTGGTTGCCTGTAGTCATGCTGGACTAGTAGATGAAGGGATTTCTCACTTCAATTTAATGTCTGATAAATATGGCATTCAGCCTAGCATCGAACACTATGGTTGCTTAGTCGACATTTTAGGTCGAGCTGGTTGGATAACTGAAGCTGAGGAGTTGATAAAGAACATGCCTATGGCACCAGATCATTTCGTTCTAGGAGGACTTCTTGGTGCCTGCAGAATACATGGGAACCTTGAGGCTGCAGAAAGAGCAGCTCAACAACTTTTGGAGCTTTACCCAGAAAATGGTGGCTCATATGTTATTCTGTCAAACATATATAGCTCATCGAAGAAGTGGGAGAAGGCGAAAAGAATCAGGGAACTCATGGCTGAAAGAAACATTAAGAAACCCCCTGGTTGCAGTTTGATTGAGGTTGATGGTGTTGTTCATGAATTTGTTAAGGGTGATTCATCACACCCACAATCCTCAGAGATTTATGAAATGTTGGATGACATGATAAGCAGATTAGAGAAAGGTGGTTATGTTCCTAACAAATCAGAAGTGTTGTTTGATATGGATGAAGAGGAAAAGGAGACTGCACTTAACCTCCATAGCGAGAAGCTGGCAGTTGCATTCGGGCTTATAAGTACAAGCCCTGGGGTTCCAATCCGACTTGTGAAGAATCTTCGTGTGTGCAATGACTGTCACACAGCAACCAAGATCATATCAAAAGTTTATAACAGGGAGATAATTGTGAGGGATAGAAACAGGTTTCACCAGTTTAAGAATGGAACTTGTTCCTGCAATGATTTCTGGTGATTTGTGAGAATCATATCCTATTTTGGCAGGGTTTCACAATCATCAAGCAGTCAGCAGAATATTAACAGATCTTAGTTCTCTAAATGGTAATCCAATCCTCTTAAGCCTCAATTCTTCTGCTTTCAAATGAACAAAGGCACTAAAGTTGAAATAAATGATCATAAACCGAAAATAAGACTAAAGTTGAAATAAAGGATCATAAACAGAAAATAAGACAAACTCGCATTCCGGGTAAATGGAAGGAAGATTTTGGAGGAAAACACTGATCTGATCACATGAATTGAATACAATTTCAAAATAGAAATTAGAAGACTAATGGGTTGCAAGTATCTAATAGTAGCATTTCCCAATCACCTAAATCAACCGATAAAGTCACAAAGAGAAGCATCAAGGTTGTGCCAATCTTCGCATCATAGCAGTCATTAATTTGATTCTGAATAATGATCAAATTCTGGAGAATTAATTGCCAAGTACCATTAAACAAGAAAGTCTTGTCTTGGGTACTTCCGATGTATAAGCCACCCTCTTCCTTTAGATTTTTTTTTCCTCTGTGTGCATCTTCACAAAAGAATCTAACAAAAGGAGGTGTATATACACTGGAAATACCCAAGATTTGTCCACCACAAAAGGGATAAGAATTTCACCATAAGTAAATCTGTTGTCACACTAGACCGTAATTGTTCAGACCAATTTCTCAGCCTGCACTGGTTCTGGACACAAAGGTAGCACCTTTAATGACAGATGACAACAGATGGAATTGCTATGGATGTTGAGGAAATTAGAAAGATACCTCTGCCCAGAACCCTAGGGAGGACCAAATATGTTGGCACTACGAAAAAAGAGGGGAATTTTCAGTGAAAAGTGCATACCACCTGGGAATGGATGGGATAGCCATGGAGGGAACTGCTTGCTCATCTAAGGAACCTGATTTATGGGGGAAGATTTGGGGCCTAGACGTACCTGAGAAAATAAAAATTTTCCTGTGGCAAGCAGCTTCAAATTTGCTTCCAACTGCGACTAACTTGAAAGCAAAAAGAGTGTTTGAAAATAGCACATGCAAGAGATGTCTTAGAGGGGAAGAAACAGCTGTTCATGCATTGATTCTCTGTAAAGTGTCCAAACAGTGCTGGCTCCAAACTGATTTTGTAGATATGGTCAGAAAGTTCCCAGGAAGCACTATGGGAGACTTTCTTAGCTTATGCTGGAGTAGCTTGACCAAGAAGGAAATGAGCATTGCTATTGTCTTTTATGTGGGCATGCTGGGGGTAAGAAACAAGGAGTTGTTTCAAAAAGATAAAACTGAAACGAATCAAATCCTTGCATCCGTTGAAGCAATGCTCAATTCATATGGATTACTACACCAGGAAAAAGAGCTGTGGGTGGACAAAGGGACAAAGGGGAATGTAAATAAATGGAAGCCAACTCCAGTGCATTGGTTTAAAAAAAAGTAGATGCCTTGATATGCCAGGATCAGCAGAAAGGAGGTTTAGGTGTGGTAATTAGAGACCATGAAGGAAAGCCGGTGGCTACAGCAGTTCAGCAAGGCAGATGTGGAGTGGACATTGAGCAGGCAGAAGCTGAGGCAATTGGGTTAGGAATCAAACTTGCAGAGGATACTAAGCCGCTGCCCCTAATCATTGAATCAGATGGTCTAAATGTGGTAAATTTGGTTCTAGGAAAGACACCTAGATCCAAATAAATTCACAAGGTGGTATATGACATCCAGCTTAAATCAAGTGGTGATTCAATTTAGACCTAGAGTATGTAAATTGTGCATAGATTGGCTAAACTTGCCTTATCAAGGCAATTTTGTGGTGTCTGGAAGTAGGAAGGCATCTAGCTCCAAAGAAATTCACTGGTTATACTAATGGCAAATGGGTCAGGTTTTGAAAAGCCCTATCACATTTTAAGTATTTTTTTTTTTTTTTACTTAAATCCGATCTGAAAAAACACAATAAGAACATCAATTCAAAATTTTAGAAATCCGGCTTTTCCAATATCTTGAAAATATTAATAAACAATACTTGAATTTGGAGATGAGTTTTTCCAAGCCCGGTCCATTTGCCAACCCATAATAATAAACTGAAAGCGACAGGATTAATTTAATCCTAATACAATACCAAGACTAAGTGGATGTACCTTCAACTCTTAATCCTAATACAATACCAGGACTATGTGGATATACCTGCAACTCAGAGATGCAAATAACACATTATCCTCATAAAAGAGGAGGAATGGTAAATCAGCTGCCATATTCTTGGAGATTGCTAAATGGGTTACACCATAATTTGCTATGAACAACAAAATTTTCATTCAGAGGAAGACTGTTAAAATCGAAGTCCTTGAATTCAGTCATGTCATTGCCATCATGACAAATGTAACACAGAGACTTTAAGAAAGGAATCTATAAGAACATCAAATATCATCAGGGAAGATATTTTCACATTATCAATTTCCAAACATAAATAGCAAGTGTGCACAAAAATCAAATTCTAGAAGATAATAATTGTGAAGATCTGATATAAGAATGATGCTTATACCATAAAATGCTAATACAAGAGATAGAATTTGTTACATCCAAATGGCTTAAGAAAGGACAAAAAGGAAGCAAAAATTCTCATGCAGAAGCATGTTTGCCATGTATGCTCTTCCCTTAGTCTTCTTCCCCAAAATCATCAGCAGGATTCTCTGTATCGTTCTGCTTTGACACAGTTGATTCACGCTGTGCAGGAGCAGCACTAGGTCCAGTAACTGACTGCTGATAAAGAACACCTCCACAAATCGTAAAGAGGAGGCAAACCAAGCCAAATGGACTGGCATGCTTGTCCCAAATTAAGACATTGATCACAACAGTAAGGAACTTATTAACTACACCAGTCACAGTAAACGCCGTAGCAGAGATTGCTTTCCTTGCCGCAAATCCGAAAAAACTGATAAGCAAACCAACACACAAGACAAAGCAACCGCAAAAAAGACTTCAAAACACAAACCAGTTCCCAACACTCGCACCCAAAGCAGCAAATACATCACTATACTCTCCAGTCAAAATCCAAAACACCGGCGATATCATCAACGACAATAAATTGTTATACAGCACAAAACCCCAAGTGTTCAATCCAAGATTTGTCACCATATGCTTAATATAAACCATCTCGGTAGTAATCGTCACCAATATGCAAGTGCCCATGAATATGCAGTCAAAGTAAAAGCAGAATCAGTGGCCACATACCCAACAGCACCACCCAAAATAATCACCAGTGACAAAAATGTAAGCCTTGATGGGCAAGGTTGCCGTCTAAAGGCAGTATCAGCAAGAGCAACCAAAAGGGGCGTCAATGATCTAAACACTATAAAGGTATCCACATTGGCATGGCGCAAGAGATTGGTATTTGTGAAAATTGCAAGATAAAAGACAAAAGCAGCTGGTAAAAATTTCTTGGCCATATCGATAGTGAATGGATCATGATGTAAAAATCCAAACTTTCCCAAAACCCAAACACCCAGAGCAGAGGTTAAGTATTGTAAAGCCGTTAAAAGACCTGGGTAGTTAAATATGGTGATGGCATACTTGTTTATGACAGCAAGCAAGCTTGAACAAAGAGCGTAACCAACTACAAGACTGCTCGTTGTGTAATAATGTTTAGTGGAATCAAATCGAATCGACGACATTTCAATTTTGTTAATATGTGGGCAGTTGGGTCAATTGATAACTAGTAAAAGATGTGAAAATGCATTTTTTTTTTTTTAATTTATGGGAAATGAAAGAGAGAGGATTAAAATGACCTTGTTGATGGAGAGCAGATCTATGAACCCATTTTTGAATCGACACAGACAGAAAATGAGCGTCGGTAGTTTCCTTGTTAAATTGTTGATTTATGATCAAGTAGTGGATAAGGCCACGGACAATAAACAGAGCAATTGCCCAAACGGGGAGTTGTTAAATCAAGGGATTGTCCGAGAAACGACATCGTTTTCGGAAAAAAAAACGGTGCCGTGCTGGCGGTATTTTTCGTTGTGAGAACTGATTCCTCTTCGACATCAGGGCGAAAAAGGAAAATTCATGTAAGCAGTATATTTTTTAAGTGACGATATTCATATAAAAATTGTAAAAAGATTTATATGTAAAAGTATTAAAAAATGAAATAAAAATATTATATTATTGGATAAAATTATATTTTTAATCTTTAGGGTTTTTTATAAGTTTTTTGTACAAATTTTTGTAAGTTTATCATTTTTTTTATTTTTTAATGTGTTAAAGTAACCATTGAATCTCTCTTTCTAGAAAAAAAAAAATTTATTTTGATATTGGGTTATTTTTTAGTTTGGGTAATTTAAGGTTTACTTATTAAGTCTTAAGCTAAATGCGTCTTGTCAACTGGCCATTAATAAGATTGATCTGGTAAATCTAAAATAAACTTGACAAAGGGATTTTAGGTTTCAGCATTAGACTTAATAGCTCACGATCTTCCTTGATGATAGATAACACTTTAATAGATTTCCTTACAGGATAGACATATACCTGTCGGGAGGGGGTAACCTTTATTGGAACTAAATCTTAATGAATCCAGGTAATTTGGTTGACATAGACATATGGTTCAATTGGGTTATACTGGGTATTTGCGTCTGACCATCGACAAGGGCTTTCGCATAATTTCGTGTTCCAGGTTAGTAAACCAATTTATTACACAAACATGAAATAACCACTTCATCTTTAAAAGATATTAGAAAGATTCACAACCCTAGATAGTTTCCTAATATTGAATTTTCTTAAACCTACTTTCGTGCAATTTTATTTACTTGTTTTTAAAATTTAAAATCATCACCATTTCAAATCAATCAATCAACCTGTTAGATACTAGTAATCATTTGACCTCATAAAATTAATAGATTAGGTATTAAGTCCTCGTGGGATCGATACTTTTTATACTACTTGAACGATACGTGCGCTTGCGTTATACGCGTGTGATTACGCACCGGTCAAGTTTTTAGCGTCGTTGCCAGGGACTTATTTATCTTTCACTAGATACGTTATTTGTATCTATTTTTTTTTTACTTATTGTTTTTGTTTTCTTGTGTTTCAGGTTCTCAAACACTACATGAGACGAACCAGAAGCTTTGAACTCCGACCGCTCGACCCAGAAATTGAAAGAACCATCAGACAATTGAGAAGGGAAAAGCGTGAAGGCCAAGAAGCTTTAGTCAACATGGAACCTGAACCTTTGGAGGTTGCACCACCAATACCCATTCGAGACAAAACCATTCCGGTGGTCGAAGGCTTCATTTCCTGTATTGTACTTCCTCATTTACCAGCAAATGCGTGTGACATCAAAACTTGCATTCAGATGATTCAACAGTCAGTGCAGTTTGGGGGGAAAGCAACTGAAGATCCTAATACCCACATCAGCAACTTTCTGGAAGTTTGCGGCACTTTCAATTACAACCGAGAAGCTGAAGAAGCAATGAGACTGTGGGTTTTTCCATACTCCTTGAAGGACATAACTAAAGCTTGGCTACATTCACTACCAGCAGGTTCCATCACAACTTGGAACACTTTAGCCACCAAATTTCTTGCAAAGTACTTTCCACCAGCCAGAACTGGAAAGCTGAGGAATGACATCACATCCTTTGTACAACAAGACTCAGAAACTCTCTACGAAGATTGGGAATGGTATAAAGATTTGCTCCGGAAATGTCCTCACCATGAGATTCCAAAATGGCTTCAAGTCCAAACTTTCTATAATGGACTTTCTGGACTGATGAGAACCACAATCGATGCTGCTGCTGGAGAAGTTTTGATGGCAAAAGGAGAAGATCAAGCCTGGGACCTAATCGAAGAAATGACCAACAACAATTCCTTGTGGCCAACAGAAAGGAGCATGATCCAAAGAATTGCAGGAATTTATGAAAGTGGAGCCAATATAGCAGTCAACGCCAAGCCGGATCAGATATGCAAATTTATGGAGACTTTTACCACTGGATCCACAAGTTCACCATATGGAGGAGCACCAGAACCAAACCAACTTGAAGAGACGGTGAATTATGTCAATAATTTCAACAGACATGGGAACAATCCATATTCCAACACCTACAACCCAGGGTGGAGGAATCATCCGAATTTTTCATGGAGCAACAATTCAGGGCAAAAGAACAATCCACCACCTGGATTCCAACAGCAGAACTATCCACCTCCTGGATTCCAACAACAGAACAAAGGCCAGGAACAGGCAAATGAACCAGTAATAGCAGAAGTGATGGCTCAGTTAAAAAAGTACGATGTTATGTTTCAGACCCAATATGCTTCCATTAAAGCACTGAAGAATCAAATCGGACAACTGGCCAATGCTCATAGTTACAGACCGCCAGAGAATCTTCCCAGCAACACAGAACCAAATCCAAGGAACATAGGGAAGGAGCAGTGTCATCCCATCATGTTAAAAACGGTACTGAAATCAACAAAGATGTTATAGCCAAAACAACTGCTGAGGAAGTTCCAAAAGAAACAAAGCAACAGATGGAGGAAAAAAAAGTAAAGGAAAAAGAAAAAGATTAGATCACTCCACCTCCACCTTTTCCACAACGACTTCAGAAAAATAAATTGGACAATCAGTTTACTCGATTCCTGGAGGTGTTCAAAAAGTTGTACATCAACATTCCATTCGCAGAAGCGTTGGAACAAATACCCAGCTATGTAAAATTCATGAAAGACATTCTTTCACGAAAACGGAGATTGGGAGATTACGATACAGTAGCATTGACAGAAGAATGCAGCGCCATCATTTAGAAGAAGCTTCCCCCAAAGTTGAAAGATCTTGGCAGTTTCACCATTCCTTGCATCATAGGAGAACATAATTTTGGTAGGGCTTTATGTGATTTAGATGCAAGTGTTAACTTGATGCCTTTTTCTATTTTCAGAAAACTGCAGATTGGAGAAATAATGCCCACTTCAGTCTCTCTACAACTTGTTGATAGAACACTAGTATTTCCGAGAGGTGTAGTTGAGGATGTGCTGGTCAAGGTTGACAAATTCATTTTCCCAGCAGATTTTATTGTCCTTGATATAGAGGAAGATGCAGACGTGCCAATCATCCTCGGGAGACCGTTCTTGGCTACAGGTCGAACCATTATTGATGTACAAAAAGGAGAATTAACCATGAGGCTACAGGACCAAGAAATAACATTCAATGTTTTAAAGGCCATGAATTTCCCAGATGATGAAAAGAATGAGGAATGTTTGGTGTAATACATAGTACCATCTAGAATTCTGATGAAAGGAAAAGTTCTACTGACAAACTTAAAGCATGTCAACTGCCTGTGGAGCCTGAAGATGAAGCTTCTTGTGCATTAAAAAAGCAGATTCTTACACTACAAGCAAGAGAAGAGAAATAGTTCCACCAGCTCAACAAATTGGAAGAATTTCACATACAGCCTTTTGAGAATGCCAAATTGTACAAAGAAAAGGCCAAGAAGAGACATGATGAGAAGTTAGTGCACATACAACTGGAACCAGAGCAGAAGGTACTGCTAACAAATCAAGGGTGAAATTCTTCCCATGGAAGCCAAAATCACGGTGGTCAGGTCCATTCCTAATCACCAAGGTTTTATCAGATAGAGCCGTTGAGATACATAATCCTGACTCCAACAAAACATTCAAGGTTAAAAACAAGCGTGTCAAGCACTATTGGGGAGAATCATTTGAGCGACCAAAAGAAAGTGTCATACTTTCACATCCACATAACGTTCAGGCAGTCATGTCTAGCTGACGACTTTAAACTTAGCGCTAGCTGGGAGGCAACCCATGCAATTTTTGTATATATTGTGATTTGGTGTGATTTCATTTGGTGAGTTTAGTTTTTGCAGGTTAAGTCATTTCAAGATGAAAGAATTCTCGCAAATCTTCACAAGAAATTTCCTTCTCTCCCTCAAAAATCTCTGATGAAAGTATACAAAGCTCGCTTGGAACGGATGAGGTTACTGATGATCAAAGGTATTCCAACTGACATTCGTTGGATTATTTAAGCACGGGTCCGATTGGCAGGTGAGTCTTCTGACTCTTTTATTTCACATATGCCTGGTTTAGGAATGAGCACCTATGCTAAAAAGAGAAGAGCCAAAAGAATGTGTGTTTGTTATAAATGTGCTCGTATGTTTTGTGATATTCGTTGTCGTTCTTTAGGAATGGTTTCAGATAAGATTAATTTCATTAGGGATGGCTTGAGTAAGGAGTCTTTGGATGATATATCTAAAACTATTGAGACGCATCCCAGTGGATATGTGTATCACGAAATTCGTGTGTTATATGTACAATTTCAAAAAGAAAGACAACAGTTAAGTCTCGGGAATCTGACTCAAAAAGACCATGTTTGCCAATTTATAAGAAAATTGGATGGGAAGCTTGTCCCTGATGCATAGACGTCAATCAAGCCGCTACATTTCTTGTACATATTATATCTCTTTGTCTTTTCCTAATAATTGTGATTTGTTTTGTTGTTTTCTTTTATTTTCTCCTACAGGATCCAGACCTTTTTGACTATCACAATTAATTTTACTGTTAACTAATAATTATCATTTGGCATGTACTAGTGCTATTATTTTACTCACCCTTTTCAAGTGTTATAAATTCAACTCATCATTGCACTTTTGAAGACATCCAAAGTAAAACATGGAAGCCACTTCAAGAAGATGAGTTGAAAATATCTGTGTGTTTTGTGGTACTAGTGTTGGTGTTAAGCCACAATACGTAGAAGCAACACATAAATTGGGTCGAGTCTTAGCTGCAAGGAGTATGCACTTAGTATATGGCGGAGGCAATCTTGGACTTATGGGGATCGTTTCAAAAGCTGTACAGGAGGGAGGCAGTCACGTTTTGGGAATCATCCCAAAACCCTTGGCAGAAGCAAATCTTATTGGACCATCAAACGGAGAGGAACTGATCAAAAAAAATCAACTGGTTTGGGAGCCACCGACCCACACTCGCTATATAGATGGAAGATATTGTATATAAATAAAAAAAAATCAAAAAATCAAAGAAAAAAATCAGAAAAATGAGAAAAATTATTCCACTGCTGCAAAAAGGTGTGAATTCTGATAAAACTTTAGGACAAAAATATTATTCTCTTATCAACTGCACTTGTGACTGTTGTGGGCAAAAATGAGTTGATTAATATTTTGTTGGCTATATATATGGAGAATGGTAAATATAATCGGAGAATTTACTTATTCGGTAATTTAGAAAGAAAGAAAACAACTAGTGACTTGGAGTAGAAGTTTCACCTGATTAGTCACTAACTTCTTTATTCTCTTTTCTCTTGTCTTTTTGCTTTTGTGTGCATTAGTTTTACTACATTTTTACTTTTGTAAAATATTTGTGGGTATCATTGCTGTAAACCCTCACAAGACTACAACTCGTCCACTAGGGACACCTAGGGGTTTAAAGGCTTGTTGCATATGCTAAATGCAACCGTGATCCCTACGAAAGTGGCTTAGTTAAATTTTAAGGTTGTTTATGTATTTTATTTTATGTTTTGCTCGAGACTAGCAAAATGTTAGGTTTGGGGTGTGATGAGTGGTAAATGTATCACTATTTCCCACTCATTTAACCTAATATTTTATATAGTTTCCTGAGTTTTGTGAATATTTTGATGTGTTTTATGTTATTTTGTAGATAAATAAAGTTTCAGGACATTATGGAGGTGATTTTGGGCCAAAACAGTGAAAAAGGACAAAAAAGGCAAAATGGTCATTTTGCGCGTCGCGACGCACAAGCCTTCAGTACCGCGACGCCTAACATACGCCAAAAGCTGCTAACGTGCGCCGGTGGACACATGTCAGAATCTGAAAATTTTGACTTGCTAACGTGCGCCTGCCACGTGTCAACATCACAGCCAATACGCTAACGTGCGCCGTGCCACGTGTCATCATTATATGGTGCCGACAATCTCCATCGCCATGTGTCATCCCTCGTGTCAGCCACGTCATCATCCACATCAACAGTTGACCGAGAGTCAACGTGCCATGTCACCGCCACATCATCATCAGCCAATCACGAAGTGCCACATGTCGCAATCCTACGGTGCCGACAATCACTTTCACCACGTGTCGCCACGTCAGCATAATCATTGAGTTGCCAGCCGCCTTGCCACGTGTCACCTTATTACCTTATCCAAAATGCCACGTGGCAAATAAGAATCTAGAGCCAATCAATCAACGCTTGACACGTCAGCGCGTCGCGACGTAAGAAGAAACTCGTGGGGCTTATTGACGCCTATAAATAGAGCTCGAAATTTCAGTTTTAGATGTACCTTCCTCTCTTAATTCTCTGATGTAAATATGGAGTTTTCTTCCTAGTTTCTTTTTAATTTCAGTTTTGTAATTAATTTTAATTACGTTCTGTAATAGTAATTTACTTTTGTATAGTAATAGTAATTTACTTTTTTAACTTTTACGTTTTTACTATTCAACCATGAGGAGGTAATTTCCCACTGCTATGGTGAAAGGTAAAACTTTTATTACTGCTATTTAGATTAATCTCCCTAATTGTAATATATTCACTATTTAAATTTGACTTAATGAGGATACTGTTGGTTTCTAATTAGGTCCCAAGATCATGAAATCAAACACAAAATTCGCATGAATACACAAAGGAGTAAGGCGGAATACATACTCACATTGAACGGTTTGATGCTTCAAAGAACAAGATGTGGTTTCTCCCTCCTTGTGAAGCTCGGCATGAGCTTCTGTGACAGTGGGCTGCTCGATTTTGGTGGTTTTTGTCTCCTCCATGACCGGCCATTGATGAACACCATGGAAGCTCCAAGCTTCAAGCTCCAAAAATGATTCCATGCTCACAAGTTCACTGCCCTATCACCTTTGTATCACTCATGGGTGTGCTAGCACTAAGTCTTCTTCCTTGCTTCCCTTGATTCGGTCAAACCAGAAATTTTGAGAGGAAGAAACGGTTCCAAAACCGTGAAGGAGAAGGAGAAGAAAAAGAGAGGGAAAAGGGTTTTCACGGGAAACCGTGTGGAGAGAGAGAGTTAGTCAAAAAGAAAAAGTGTAAAATGCTTTTTATATTTTCCAAAATAATAAAACATATACCACTTTTTCAATTTTCCAAAAAGTCAAAATCAAAAGCATTAATGCTTTTCAACTACTACATCAATCAATCAAATCAAGTGACAACTTGTCACATTCACTCAAAGTGACTAATGATTTGACGCTTGATGTGACTTGCGATTTGACGCTCGATTTGACTTGCGTGCCGCACTCGAATTCGAAATGTGAATGCGCTCGCAAATAATCCCGGGCTCGGGTTCGCTAATTCCAAATTAATGAATTTTCCATTGCGTCGTAATTAAATGATTACGTCTAGCGAAATCACTATTCACGTCGCTAACGAATTAATTCTAAATTAATTCGTTCGCCCGAATTAAAATCTAATTTTAATTCTGCGTCGAAATCCAATTTCGCATAATATATCGAATATATTATTTTATCATTAATTCCAAATTAATCGTTCTCTCTCTTTAATTAATATTTTATCCCAGATAAAATATCTCCGTAATTAATCCCAGATTATTTTCTCTCTTCTAATTAATCCCAGATTAATAAAGTGCGAGTTATACATCATCGGTGAATCTTCGGGAAGCGATCCATGACATCCCCGGATATGTTGGCAGTAATACGGTCGTCGGACTATCCGAACACGTAAGTACCTCGTACTACGTTTATACCGATTTACAAAAACAAGGTTGGCTTCTAGCAAACGCCCATGCCTACCCAATTCTCCAGAAATATCCTTATAGGAATATGTAATCTATATCAAGCGTAGTATACCGAAGTATTGCGTATTTCTGTCCAGTATCAGATGTTCACGTGCTAGGCCTGGGCTGGAATTGTGTATGCCCCCGTACGAAACATATCAGATGTCTGGTAACTAGTCTCTATAATCGGATATTCATGACCTTGTCATAATATCCCGATAGCTCGAGCATTTAAGCGAACAAGTTCCGTATCCTACGTGACCATCATCTCCATATGACTGGAGTGACACTTCCGTCTTTACACATCACACCCACACACTACGATTCCCAATATACCCAGTATCGGCGTACACAGAACCTGTTAAAGCCCTGGACGACCTCAACTAAAGTATATTGATTGTCGTAAGCATTAGCGGTGCAAGTCTTAGGTTAAGACCAAATACACCTACCCTGATTGCAGACTCCTATAGACACATAGTCATACTACCAATGGGATTTCGCGAGGGGTCTATCCAGAACGCTGTTTCTCGTACCATCGGTAAAACACAACCTCCTATTACACTTGCATGAGTATCCTATACCCAAATATATGAGAACTATGTCGTTGTGCCCTCACAAACGCGCACAAGTGTAATACTAGTCTTTTACGTATTTATCGATGTCCAATCTCGATAATACTCTGACTAGGGATATTTAATGATTTATCCTACGTGGACTGATATTGTCTCATATCATTCTCCGTCCAGGAACAAATCATAGGGACCTCATCATTTATATATCTAGGTGATCTAATCACAAATGATAAGAGTGCAATCTCTTTTGTCACATAGTTAATTTGTACAACAACACCATGATCTGTACAAATAGTGACGCTATGGGTCATAATTGTCCAACAATCTCCCACTTGGCCTATAACCAGTCACTCGAGTCTCTGACACCCGAACTATGTACGGTTGGCTCAAACTGCTGAGAAAAGCTTTCGTCATCGGATTTTCATGATTATCATCTGATGCGATTTATTCGATCATCACATCACCACGATGTATGATCCGAACGGATCAGATGAATATCGAAATATGTATCTGGATCATTGATGAGACCATTAATTCTTTAGCCTGTGCTGACGCCTAGCTCAGCTACTAACAAAACTATATCTAATCTAATTAGATTTGTTATTGACCCAGAGGGCTTCTATTGCTGCCTCAGCTGCTGCAATTAACCTGCATTTATTGTTTATTCGGTAACAGTATCTTGCTTGGAAGATTTCCAACTCACTGTACCGTTATTCAAACTGTATAGTACCGTTTGCAACTTTTAGTCGTCTTTATCGGTTTAGGAAACTTGCTACAGTGACCCCAGTCACTTCAAGTTCTCCTTCTCCATAGACTAAGACATCATCCTTAGCTCTCTAAGATACTAACGGATGTTCTTAACATCAATCCAGTGACTATCACTCGGATTGGCCTGTTTGTGAATCCATATGCTCAAAGCATATGAGACACCAGGTCGCGTACATTTTTCAATGTACGGTTTCTCGGAGAGTATTTCGAAAGCCAAGCTTTCACCGATAGTTATTTTATGGGAATATCATTTCCAAGAAATGACATATTATCATTATTTTATATAGGACATCCACTATCAGTGCGCTCCCACTAACCATCTTATATACACAAGAATCCTTTTCGTTTTGAATTAAATCATAAATCATTATGATTATATCAAAACGATAATTCCAAGAACCTAATGCTTGCTTCAATCCAAACATGGATCGAATAACCCGCAAACCTTGTTTGCTAGTTACGTCAAACCGACAGGATGTTGTAAACATCCTCCAAAAGGTTTCCTTTTCAGGAAAGCGATTTTCGCGTAAAGCTGTCATATTTCATAATGAAATATGCAGCATTAGCAGCATTATCCAAATGGATTTACCGTGGCGACAGGTAAAAGGTTGAATCGTAATCAACACAATGTTAATAACGATACCTTTTCGTTAAAAGCCTGGCTTTATACGTTGGTATGTTGCCATCCATGTATGTCTTCCTTGAAGACTTTATAGTACCAATAGGCACAATTCCTTGTGGTACATCAACTAGTATCCAAACTGGTTGATATACCTGGAATCCATTTCGGATTATATGGCACTTTGCCATAATTAGGGAGTTGATACCTTGTATCACTTCCTCATACGTAGTCAGTTGATATACCTCAATAAGATAGACATATTTATGAGGTGAGATCAGAAACCCATACCCCAGGTTGTTTTCTGACTCTTTTGGACTTACGCGGTTCTTGTGTATTCGAAGATTAATGGTAATAGTTTCATCCTCGATGAACTATTTATGTTCCATTAAGGTTCGGTGCATAGAACAGTATTACTCCGATTTTCATCGAGTTATACTATCCTCCCACTTACCACTGCATATCGGTATTCCTCTCAGGAAAACCGAATGGTGATCAACAATCTAATTGTTCTCTTGTGAGGTGTATAAGTACAATACTTATAGTATCTCTAGGATAACCTACATTTGGCACTTATCCTATTTGGGTTCTTGTTTGGTATCATCCAAACATATGCCTACATACCCAAATTTACAGGAATGTGAAACCGGTTTCTTTCCCGTTCATATCTAATATGTTATCTGTCAAACATATATTATGGAACCTTATTCAAATAAGTTCTGCACTGTTAACCTTCATTATAAATTCTTACTGTTTACTTCCGTTGAAGATGGTAGCTCAGAGCGACTCGTGATTAACCTTATTATGTCTAACAAAATTCGGTTAATCCTGTTCGGACACACGTCAAACTGACGTGTTCCAGGAGGAGTCCTCATTGAAAGAATACTATACTCTTTCAAGTATACGAGAAATTATTGCTTAAGTATTTTCCATTACGGTCTTACCGCATTAGGTCTTACCGTGACGGTTTCATACTTTAGCCGATCTGTTTGTCTATTTCTTGTCGAAACTAAAGTTTCCGATTTGTGTTTCAAAAGAAACACATAACCATAAGCGATGCCACATCCGTACAGGTCACGAAATATTCATATCCACATCTAGCCTAGCTAGACATGGGCCCAATTGCTTCACTATGAAGTAGGGCTAACAGGTCGGTGGCATTTACACTTTTTACCAAGTAAATGTGTTTTAGGCACTTTGCCCAATAAACTAGATTCGTAGACTTTATTTGAATGGAATCAAATTAGTCCTGGTACCCGCTCTTCAAAAGTGCGGATATACGAGTCTTGTTTGATAGTGTCTTTGACAACTATGCCACATTTAAGTTTCTTAACTGATCAAATCAGTTTGAGCTATATATTTTTCATGTTATATATTTGAGATATTATTTATTTCAAAAAATAAATTATGTTATTCACATCTAATGTGTTTATCTCAATATCATCTTTATATAATGAAACACTTTAGTGTTCTAGAATATAAAGGTACACTCGCAGCGGGTTATACGTGATATAGAGATAATGTTTCTAGTCAAACTAGTTACATTATAACAGTTTCCAAATTTAGGTAATTGCTAAATTTGGCTATCTACGGTTAAAACAGCGACTTTCGTCCCGTTTCCAATTCGCAGATAAATCTCAATCGAAGTTAGTATCCTGTTCAAAACATTCTGAACATCAATATATATATTTTATGTACCACACTAAGTATCTAAAATCTAATTTTTATACTAGCTGTGAACATAATTATGACAATCATTTTTGAAGTTAGAGTCTTGCTCGTCTTCAATTCCTTCTTGGGATATGTCCTTTTATCTTCCTAGAAAGACATAATGATTTGCCTTTGCCATTTTCAATATTCCGGTAGCCTTTGGCCAAGCCTCGGGTTTCTAGAATATTGAAGTAAGGTGTGCCTTGCACTACTGCTACTTGCCTAATTGCAAACTTTGACTTTGTCTCCTTGAGAATAGTCATTAATTCTCCAAGAATTATTTATTGCAATTTTAAAAGTACTTATAAGATCTAATATTTGAATATCCTTCAATTTCAATATCATACTTTAAGAATCTAATCCTTAGTTCTGATAAAGAAATTAAGGAGTCTATATGACAAGTATAGTGGATTAAGCACTAAAGTTATCATTACATGAATATTCCAAATATCATGTTCCACTTATTTGCTTAACTCCAGCTTAGGCTTAATATATTATTTTATCAAATAAAATAACTTATTATTTTTCCAGGACCATCCTGAAATTTATTCCCAATTTGAAAATTAAAGTCGTTTAAATACATTTTCACCCAGGATTATGTCTTAAACACTAATCTTTCATTTTTATATCTTGATTCTAATAGTCCAACTATTTAATCAACGATTTGTGGTACTATTTATTATAATGATTATAATAGTCCAACTATATAATCAAATATAATCTAAATTAATTAACCTCAATTACATTGATTACTATAATCCAATTATAAAATCAACTGTAAACTGAAATTAATTAATTCAAATATTTGATTAATATAATCCAATTATATATAATCAACTATAATACAGTCCAACTGTTAATTAAAACAACAATTTAAATATTAGTCCAACTAACATTTAATCTAACGACGAAATAATTTGAATGAGCGCGTGTGGCGAGTAATTGAACGAATATTGCAAATTCAATTCTTGCCTCCCACTATTTTTCGGCGAGCCTCTAACCCTCTGTCGAGTACTCGGGAAACCGTGTTTCCTAGTGGGCTAGGATCCCGTTAAATATCACACAATCTTGACTTTGGCCAACAAATTGTATGATAATTAACTAGGTAGATCTCTAAGATCAATTGGATCCAATCCAATTCCTAGATCCGGTAGGGGGATATCCAATCCGAAACATATATCTTATATATGCCAATACATCCAATGTATTACCTAATTTTTCCTCTGAATCAACTAAGCCTTGGCTTTGGCACAACAAACTTAGTGATCCCAGTCAAGCGCGACCCATTGACCATGGAAAGCTTCGTAATCAATGTCGATGGACAAGAAGTGGTCTTGACTTTGGCCAACAAACCACAACTTGGACAAGACACCGATATGGAACAAAGCCTTCGTGATTCAAACACATCTTCGACAGACAAAGGCCTTGACTTTGGCCAACAAACCAATGCCGTCTAGGATCTTGAGTGAGAATCACTCAATGGAAGGAAAGACGCTTAATATTGAACGAGGGTTTTTCGCGTGCAAATTGGCAACCAATTTATTATCTTTGTTAAGGTCTCATCATCATACACCCTTAACATGCATTCTAAACACATAATAAAGCGCATATGAAATAAAATAATAATGATATGCGGATGGATACTTTACATTGATCCTAGATCAAATCTCTCATTTTCTCTCTCCAACTAGCACATGTATTTACTTCTACCCGTTACACTACACTTCTAAAGAAACCTCATTTACATTGAGGGGAAGGTGAGAAAAGAATACAAAGAGTATAGAGGTGATAAGGCTGGACACACAGGTCCAATTAATAAATCAAATTTATTACAATTTCCAAAATTGTCCCACCCGACTAATATCCATCCGATATACATTATTCATGCATCGCAACCATGTATTCATACAAGCATGTTATCAATCAATCTAATCCAATTAATTAATCTGATAATTAGTGATCATCCAATGTTCAAACAACGATTTGATTTTTGCTCGAGTCAAACTCGTTTTGCGAATAAGTACTCAAAGTACGAATTCTTGAATTAAATTAAACTACAAAATTAAATCCAATTCAATTTGTATTTAATTCTAATTCATTATTTAATTCCAAATTAAATATTACACTTTATTAACGAACCTTTACGACTTAAATTCCAAATTTAATCGCAAGGGTCTCAAAGCCAATTAACATCTAATGTTTATTTAATTAAAGTCCAATGGGCTTTTAATTAATTTCTTCAAGGCGTGGACTTTTGGTCAACTCGGGTCAAACCGAATAACCAAAATCCAATCCGGGATTTACCCCATAAGCCTTTAAATTAATTTTGGCCCATTAGGCCCAATTAAATAATTAAGGTCCATTAAGTCATAATTGGACTTTTTGGATGCGGTTTTGGGCCCAATTGGATCCAACCAAATTGGCCTAAACCTAACTTGGTACAACCAAGCCCAAAAGCCCAATTACAACTTATAAGGCCCAATTTCCAAAATAAGCCAAATTAATTAACTTATAAAATTCCAAATTCCATAATTAAACCTAAGTGTAATACACAATTAATCATCCAATTAACATTCCTCAAACATCAATTAGCCTAATTAATCATGCACTTTAATAACAAATAGTGTCCAACACAATTTCATCAAAATCAAACCCAATACATGCTACTTTATTCTCGAAAATTAGGGGTTTTTTCCAGTCCGATTCGGTTTCAATCCAATTGAATCCACAATCATCATTTCCCAAATCAATTCAACTCATCCAATGAATTAAAATAAAAAAACACAATGAATTTCAAATGTTCAAGAATTCGGCCAAGCCACTTTAAAAGGAAAATTGTTCCAAATCAAAATTCAATCCAATTGAACTTCAAAACAACATTACCCACTTGTTTTAAGTCATCCAATGATCAAAAGAACAAAATCACCAAGAAATTAGGGTTTCATCATTTTCGGCCTACTCCAAAAATTTGGGGAAAAATGGATCCAATCCAATTTCATGAAATTGAACATACACAACTTCAATTCATCAATATACAAGCATACTTAATCAATCAATTCAACCAAATCATGCTTCAATTGATTTTACCCAATTCAAACCCTAACTTTTTCATGCTTGATCAAAGCTCATAGATACCATTGTTGGTTTCTAATTAGGTCCCAAGATCATGAAATCAAACACAAAATTCGCATGAATACACAAAGGAGTAAGGCGGAATACATACTCACATTGAACGGTTTGATGCTTCGAAGACACGAATGCGTTTTCTCTCTCTCCTTGTGAAGCTCGGCATGAGCTTCTGTGACAGTGGGCTCTCGGTTTTTTGGTGGTTTTTTGTCTCCTCCATGACCGGCCATTGATGAACACCATGGAAGCTCCAAGCTTCAAGCTCCAAAAACGATTCCATGCTCACAATTCACTTGCCCTATCACCTTTGTATCACTCATGTGTGCTAGCACTAAGTCTTCTTCCTTGCTTCCCCTTGATTCGGTCAAACCAGAAATTTGAGAGGAAAAAACGGTTCCAAAACCGTGAAGGAGAAGGAGAAAAAAGAGAGGGGAAAAGGTTTTTTCACGGGAAACCGTGTGGAGAGAAAGAGAATTAGTCAAAAGAAAAAGTGTAAAATGCTTTTTATATTTTCCAAAATAATAAAGCCATATACCACTTTTTCAATTTTCCAAAAAGTCAAAATCAAAAGCATTAATGCTTTTCAACACTACTACATCAATCAATCAAATCAAGTGACAACTTGTCACATCACTCAAAGTGACTAATGATTTGACGCTTGATGTGACTTGTGATTTGATGATCGATTTGACTTGCGTGCCGCACTCGAATTCGAAATGCGAATACGCTCGCAAATAATCCCGGGCTCGGGTTCACTAATTCCAAATTAACGAATTTTCCATTGCGTCGTAATTAAATGATTACGCCTAGCGAAATCACTATTGTGGGACACAGAAACTGGACGACGCATGCTGTCCCGGGCTCGCGGCCCGGTCGGGAGTATGGAGTAGCCGCAGGGGACTAAACCGGAGAATAATGGAGTCGCCACCTGGTGTGAACCAGGAAAATGAGATTTAAGGCCGCACTCACCCCTCGTAAGGGAAGACCTCAAACCGTTGGGTTCGGAATGGTCCTTACTTATGTCACTTGTAATGAAAGGATTTATGTAAAAATTTAACAAAGTTTAAGTAACCTTATTTCCAAGAGTATCATGCTTCTAAATTCACATGCATACATCAATAAGTTCATCTAAATTTACATGTAACACATATCCGAATTTGCATACAGCATTTAGTATGTAATCTATGTCTCAATTTGCATACATAAAGATTAACACGGCAAGTATACAAGTTAATAAACACATTATACTCATACATGTGGGGAATACAGATGAACGACACCTACACAATCTTGCATAATGCATAGAAACAATCAGGTTTATCATGCGAAGGAATAGCTACTAGGGACAATTAGGTACGGAATCTGATGAAAATAACTCAGTTCAGTGGGTGCGCGTTCGCGTAGCGTTCGAGAACGCGTTCGAACGGTGAACAGAAGGCTCGCATTCGTATAGCGTTCGAGAACGCGTTCGAACGGAGCCAGACCTGATGCATGAAACACTAAGAAGATGCATGCGCGTTCGCGTTGCGTTTGATAACTCGTTCGAACGGTAAACAGAAGGTTCACGTTTGTATAGCATTCGAGAACGTGTTCGAACGGAACCAGACATGATGCATGATGAAACTAAGAAAATGCGTGCGCGTTCGCGTAGCGTTCGAGAACGCGTTCGAACGGTAAATAGAAGGTTCGCGTTAGTGTGGCGTTCGAGAACGCGTTCGAACGGAACCAGACCTGATGCATGCAACACATTCATAGGCAAAACATCCATAATGTGGGACCTCACGTATCCGATTGAACTCATCTCACATCCAATCGGATATACACCAACCGCGCGACAAAGCATCATGGTAAATGATTTTAACCCCTCTAAATAAGGGGCCTTTAATCCGACTTACTACCCATGCACTCGATCGTATCATGCATACAAAGAATAAAGAAACAATAATATCAAACTTAGTGTACCCGATTGAACGTATCTTGCATTCAACCGAACACACATCAACCGGCGCGGCGAAGCATCGTGGTAAAGGATTTTAACCCCTCCAAATAGTGGACCTTTAATCCGACTTACTAAGCCCATGCGCTCGATTGAATCATGCATACAAAGAATAAAGAAACAATAATATCAAACTTAGTATGCCCGATTGAACGTATCTTGCGTTCAACCGACACACATCAACCGCGCGGCAAAACATCGTGGTAAAAGATTTCAACCCCTCCGAATAGGAGGACCTTTCATCGCACTTACTAAGCCTATGCGCTCGATTGTATCATGCATACAAATGTAATATACAGAATTCAAATAACAGAAAATAAATAAACCGAAGCATCATAAGACAAATGAGGGCGCCGTTTACTCAAGCGGTAAGTGGAATTTTATCCTGAGTACAGATCATACTACCGTCCATTCGGAATCGGCTATGAAATTTATGTCCGTGTTTTCATCCGATATACCGCGAGAGTTGACACATCTTTTATTTTATTCCAAGTCCACAACATACAATATTTCATGATACATGCATATTTATCTACTCAAGGGCCACAACATGCACTTTAACATAACAATCATGCGAACAATACTCAATATAATGAAAATAAAACAGAAAACGAATGTGGAAAATACCCTCAGGTCTAACCTTTTTTGCCAACTTCCAGGCTTGCGTTTCACGGACGTCGGAATGGTAAAGCTCCTCAACTTCTCGGTTCACTGGTTTAGCGTCCTAGCTCACTGTTTTGTGTTTTACTTGCTGTTCGGCCTCCGTTCTGCTGCTGTTCGGCCTCTGTTTTGCTGCTGTTTCCTCTGTATTTTCTGCTCACTGTTCAGGTCACTGTTTTGACATTTCAATGGACTGTTCTGAGTGTTTTAGGAGGTGTAGGGGCTGCTGTTTTTTGGTGGAAAGAGGCTGCTGTTTGGGGGTGTATTTTCGGTGATGTGTGGAGGTTTAGGGGCTGCTGTTTTTGGTTGTGGGGTGGGGAGGTGAAGAGAATTATTTGTGTTTTTCTTCTTGCTATTGCCGTGAGTGGCTAGGGCTCTTGGTGTTGTGATTTGTAAGTCTTGTGTATAGCTAGGGGAGTGCATGTCTTGGTTAGGGTTGTTTATATAGAGAATGGCTAGAGCTTCACCTTGTCTCACAAGGTAGGGATTTGATTTTGTGTTGAGCAAGGAAAGTCAAAG